>JAREIS010000171.1:0-272500 GCA_030060385.1 Muscicapa striata striata
TGCTCCGGAGACGGGCGATGAGATAAAGTCTGTTTTCGTGGGCGTTGTGTGACTTCCTAGAAACCTCCTCGTTTCCTGCTGATGAGAGATGCTTTTAGCACATGATGAAAACAAAACAAAACCCAAAAACCCTGCCTAGATGACATTTTATCCAGCTCTGCTATTCTTGGTGATAAGATATAAATCTGTTTCCGTCCCCTTCAGCTATCTGCTTGTGCTTGAAAGTCATCATTGAATACATGAGGTAAAAATCCCAGCCAATCCGGTGGAGAAGAGGAACATGAAGAGAAAAAAAAAAACTGAGAGCTTTTTATGGTATTTCAGCCTCTGGCGTGCATGAGAGCGCTGCTGTCCTGTGGGTAGGACAACCAAGGACAGAGGTTTGTTTTAGGACAAGCTGTGGCTTCGATGGGATCACGGAGGAAAGGAGAGAGGAGGAATCTCACTGCCCAGGCTGCTCAGAACCCTCCAGGGAGGTGACAGATGTGTTCTGTGCAGGGGGCACAGCCCAGCAAACTGGGCACCAGGAAAGATGGGCATCACAGAACTGCTTTAAAATCAGTGAGTGAGGATAGAAAGAAGAAACCAGACATAAGGCAGGGCTACAGCATACAGGAAAAACATGTAACTCTTCAGAAACAGTCATCTTGAGCATTTTGAGAGGTTAACTCAGAAGATACATTCAAATTCGGCTTACAGAATTGTCATAGAAAATAACCATATTTTTACTAGAAAATATAAACATATATCCAAAAGAAACTCCTGTTCTAATCCAGTAAACTCATTTAAAGGCCAGATCAAAGCTGTGTGTACTGCTGGAGAATGTACTATGTCAGCTGTACACTGTTTTTCCAGGTGCTTCCCTTTGTCAGGGGTAGTCTTTTCTTCCAGTCTTGAAATAGAAGTTTTATGATTTCTGAAAGGCAACCTCAATTGAGGAAAAAGTTACTTAAATTATTAGGCTTGTTTTTCACAGTGTTTTTTATGGTTAGCTAAACACCTAGCTAAATGTTCTTAGATTATGTTATATTTTATTAGAATAAAAAAAACCCATGCTCACATTGTTGGTTGTTTTTTCCCCCAACCTCCAGAACTGCTTAAAAATGCAAACAAGAGGAGAAGAAAATGTGAAATTTTATTACCAAGAAGATAAAAGCTCTCTTCCCCATCCCCCTTCATAAAGTCTGTGGGGTGGGAGGATTGAAAAGCTCTTAATGATGCAGTGCTGTGGTTTGAAACTAGAGATTCAGAGTATGAATTTTTTATAGGTCTTGTGACTGAAAGTTGAAATGCCTGGGTGTTTAACAGAGCCCTTCTATAGAAATACCAGAGAGGTCATTAGTCCAACATTTGAGCTGCTCTGTTACGGGCCTTTACCGTGGCTAATACGGGCATACGTGGTAATAATGGAAAGGTTTGGGATTTGCAACTAAATGACTTTTCAGATAAGGGACTAATCTATTCAAAAAGGCAATAACAGCTTTGCTTTTGGGTCAGGAGGAACAGCAGGAGGATAAAAAAAAAAAAGTCATGTTGCAGATGTCTCAATTGAGTATTTTCTTCTGTTAGACAAGCAGAATAGGGAATTTGGCACATTCTGTGCACCTGATGGCAGCTTAAGAGCCTCTGAAATGTTCACCTCAGTAATCGCTTTTCTTCTTCCCCGGGAACATTTTCAACAGGAGCTGTGTTATCTTAAAAGACACGTTATGGAGCAAGAATTGGGCGTGTTTTAGCATTTTCAATGGGAATGAGAGAATGGAAGGAAATAGCAAATGTGTTAACGTGAATACAAAATGTGCAAAAATGTTATATAACATAGGATTGAAAGAAAAGAAAAAATATTTGAATTTGTCAGGTAGAGGAGAAAAAGAAGATTCATGTTAATGCCATCTAAAAAGGGCCTTTAAGAACATATTTTACTTTGGCTTCTATTTGGAAGGTCTTATTTGCATTTTCTGGAAGTCTTGATAAATAGAAAGGTTTATGTAGTCTCACCAGTTTCACCCTGGTTACACAGAACTTTGTAAAACTAGAATATACTCAATTGTCTACTCTTTGAATACCTGGAAATTATTAAATGGGACTCAAGACATGCAAAATAAAAAGGCCTATATTTATACTGATCTTTTAAAAAAGCACTAGGAAATAGTTCATTAAAAGGGATATTTTACCTGTATTTAAACAGGGAAAATACTCTTTTCATTTGTAAATCAATTTAGTACATGATGGCAGCAAACCACTAAGTGTAGAGCTTCAAAATTAGTTTCAACATTTTGTGGGAGATTTCAACAATGATAGTGCACTAAGATTGCAAAATGTGTAGAGTTCCATAATTGATAATAGAGAGCAAGTAACATAAATTCACAGAAGGGATGTGTTTGAGGCAATTGTCCTGTTCTAAGCAGAGTGGTGGTGCTTTGGGAACACTTGTCCCAATTTATCTCACTCATGCCTGATCCAAGGATCACTGGGCTTTAGGAGCGTTTTCAGTTACCCCAGGCAGCAGGACCAGGCAAAGTTGCACACTTTAAACTTCATGTTGTGGCACCAAGGAAAGAAAGAACATCACAGTCTTGGAAAGGCAATTACAGATGGGAGGGGTTTCATTTTTTTCAGAACTGCAAAGTAGTCTAAATAGATTGTCTTTCAAAGCAGGATGTTTTGTAATGAGAGGTTTTAGCAATTTTCTTCATCACTGGACTGGAATTGTTGCCTTCTTTTGTAATATCTGTTGGCAAAATGATTTCATTCTTTCCTGGGCCTCCTATTGTTTTTGTATTACATCCCTTAGAGACCAAAACTAGATTATCATTCTCATGGTGCTGCATGAAACAGGATTTAGAAAGTGCTTAGGTAAATTCATGAGGAAAAAACAATCCATTGAAGGCTATTAAACACAAAGATTGCTGGAAGTTATACTGTGACAGGCAGCTGGTGGGTGTCTTTTCCTTTTGACTGTCCTCAGGCATTTACACATTCAGACAGGATATGCTGCACAGAGAGCAGCTGGTCTGCTCCAATGCTGAAGATATGTTTAAAAAAAAAATAAAAAAAAAAACCAAACAAACAATATATATATGGGAAACACAGGGATCAGTACTGCTTCCAGTTCTAGTTCTGAACTCTGTCTGCACAGTGTTACAGTAATATCACATAATTCTGCATTTTATTGGTATAAACCTCTTTAAAAACACTGGAACTTCAGATCAGGTGAGATTTTCTTACTGTCTGTTTGTTTATTTGTTTGTTTGTTTTAATTCTGCCTTTGAAGGGGCAGGTTGCACTGTGAGTCTGCTCCCAGAGCTGGCAGAAAGAGCTCACCCCGTTTCTAGCTGGACCCTGGGGACATTTGTTCAATTCACCTGGAGGAATTTGTATCATGCTCTCTGTGAGCCCATTTCTTGTCCAGAGGAGGATCCATTGCTTGGGACTCCATATTAATTTCCAAATTTCTCAAGTGCATTTCACTATTATAACCTAAATTTCCCCATTCAGAATTTTGTTGGAAAAAAATACAATTTGGGTGACTCAATCCTGTTTAGGTTGTGATAGTGCTACAGAGAACCACCAGCATTTTGTCAGCTGGAATAAAAAATTTGCTCTATTGCATTAATGCATCCACTTAGCCTTCTAAAAAATATGACACATGTATCCCCCAAATTCTAGTTATTTTTAAGGATGGCAACTGAGAATTTTAGGAGGTCTCATTCCTATCCTAAAAATGTCCCACTGGAAGACTTATTTTTTCAAGATGAGAGTGCATATTACATCTTGTTTTTGGTGGATCCTACCTGAGATACCCAGCCCTTGGTTTTCAGAGATAATGAGAAACTACAGAATTTACTTTGTAATTGTGAATATTGTGTGCAGCAGGAGGAAAAATCCAAAACAACTGCATTGGCAGAGTAAAGATGTGGATGCCCCAAATTAACACTTCTGAAAAAGGAGAGGTTTTTAACTCTGTGTCTAAATTTGCAGATCTAGTATAATCTGTCTCACAACAGGGATACTGTCATTTATGAACAGCTTTGCAATTTTAGCTGCAACAAGTACAGCACTTGTGTTGTTTGGTAAGAGCCCAAACACTTTGGATCAGAACATGTTGAAACAAAAAAACACAGTGAGGATTTGCATCCAAGATTTAGTTTGGCCCAAATACAAACCCAGTATTTTCACTGAAGCTCATCTTTAATTATCTTTAAAAGTATGTTCTGCTAGTTTAATCAAGAGCTTAACATTTTGAATGTAAAGATGCTTTGGATACTTACTTCAAGAGCCTCATCATACTCAAGCTTAAAGTAAAGTATCGTAGCTCTTAATTAGGGATTCTGTTACTATCTTACACAGACTCTGGTTTTTATAATATCGTGTAACAAGATATTCCACTTAGGCACTTAGCTCCCAGATAACTTTTCCAAGATTAAAAAAAAAAATTTAAGTAGCTATTTTAATTGTAAATATAACAAATTCAGGTTTTTAAATATTACCAGTACGCAAGGCAAACTGAAGATTTGCTTTATTCCCTGTCTGCTGTTACATCTTAAGTCCAGAAACTGTTACTTTATTTGCAGATGCTAGTGAGACCTGTCACACGTATTTCACTTTTTCCTGCGTTTGCTTTCTGACTTGTGGTGTTGATGTAAATGCCAGCTTGCATAAGCTTTAGAAAGTGAAATGTTTGGGACAGTGATTATCACATTTGTCATTTAGTGTTCACTCCAGTACCTTTTCCTTACATGCTCTGAAGCACATTTACCATCTCTACTCAAAATTGCAGGTACCCTCCCCAAAGCCCTCTTGCAAGCTCCCAAATTATCTTTTTCAGAGTGGAGATTGTTTTAGCTACTTCCCCTAATCCATTTCAAGTATAGTTACACTATGGTCAATACGTTTTTGATGTTCCATAACCTCACATTATTTTTTTTTTAATGCTTGGCTCATTTCCTGGATTAGTCCAAAGCAGCCTCTGGCTGATGGAGAGGCTTCAGGAAACTGCATTAAAAAGCTATTTTGGTTTGCATGGGGATTCACTGGCTAAAGGGTTAATACACACTTAGGGATGAATGTGAGGTTTGAGATGAGGGTCCCTGTGCCTCATTTGTCCTTCATTAAAAGTGTGATTCCCTGCATCAGTCCACAGGTAGCTGGTTGTGTATGGCAGCCTCTGGCTGTGGAGCACCTGCTGTCTCTTGTTAGCCTCCAGATAAGCTCTGCCAAATCAGGCCAGGGCAAGAAGGCTCTTCCCTCCCTCCTTCCCTCTCTGCTGCTGGAGGTGATCACCCCTGCAGAAAGGTCAGAGCTGCACACGTGGCTGGGCTGCAGCTGCTGCAGTGCAGAGACTTCATCAGCTCCTGTGTCTGACCCTTCATCAGCCCCTGTGTCTGACCCTTCATCAGCCTCTGTGTCTGACCCTTTATCAGCCTCTGTGTCTGACCCTTTATCAGCCCCTGTGTCTGACCCTTCAACAGCCTCTGTGTCTGACCGTTCAACAGCCTCTGTGTCTGACCCTTTATCAGCCTCTGTGTCTGACCCTTTATCAGCTCCTGTGTCTGACCCTTCATCAGCCCCTGTGTCTGACCCTTCATCAGCCTCTGTGTCTGACCCTTTATCAGCCCCTGTGTCTGACCCTTCAACAGCCTCTGTGTCTGACCCTTTATCAGCCTCTGTGTCTGACCCTTTATCAGCCTTTATATCTGAGCCTGTATCAGCCCCTGTGTCTGACCCTTTATCAGGCTCTATGCTCACTTCTTCATCAGCCTCTGTATCTGACCCTTTATCAGCCCCTGTGTCTGACCCTTTATCAGCCTCTATATCTGACCCTTTATCAGGCTCTATGTTCACCTCTGCATCAGCCCCTGTGTCTGACCCTTTATGAGCCCCTGTGTCTGACCCTTCATCAGCCTGTGTTCAACCCTTTATCAGCCTCTATATCTGACCCTTAATCCCTTTATCAGCCTCTGTGTCCCACCATTCATCAGCCTCTATGTCCAACTCTGTATCAGCCTCTAAGTCTGACCCTTTATCCCTTTATCAGCCTCTATATCTGACCCTTTGTCAGCCTCTGTAGCTGACCCTTAATTAGCCCCTCTGTCCTGCAGCAGGGAGGGGGAAAGGGCTGCACTGGGGGCAGTGGGAAAGAACCACCTGGCACTGCCACAATCCCAGCCCGAGTTCATGTCCTGGTCTCGGGAGAGCGATTACTCCTGCAAATACTCAGTAATCCAATTTCAGCAGCTCCAGCCCTGGGCTCGGGGACGTGCCATGGCACGTCCTGCATTCCTGTAGCTGCTCTCACCCCCCTGCATCCTGATGCTGGCTCAGCTGGAAAGAGAAGTGGAGTAAGGGAACAGAATATTTGAGGGAACCTGCTCCAGTCCTCCAAGCTGGAGGGAGTATCTCAGAAATTTTAGCTCAGATTGGACTTTTCTTGGAAAAGGAAGATTCTGAGATTTTTCTGTTATTCATCTTAGCATCTCTGTTTGCTGCTAAGTTTCAAATGAGGTCTCAAGCCATTAAAACAGAAAAAAAAGATGAAATTACTGATCAGCTCATCAGTACTTTATGGGGAAGGTGTGTTTGGTGTAAGTGCTGTGGGCAGACACGGCTGTATTCTGTCCCCCTGGCATTCCTTGGACATAAAGCTGTCCATCTCAGCATCTGTGAACGTGTTTGTGCAGCTGAGCTAATGCCTAAAGAGATCCTTTCATCTTCCCTTCTGTTTGGTCAGCCCTTCCTCCCCTCAACCCAGCAGTTTAAACTAAAATGAATATAACTTGTTCCAAGCACTCAAAGGTAGACCAGGCATTTTGATGTAAATAAATCTGAGGGGAAAAAGTACCTTTTGTAAGTAGGAAGCTCAGGGAAGGTAAATGGAAACATTTATTTACATATGCTCATTTCTGTTTCTTCCTACTAACACATTTTCACAACTGTCTTCCCCTGCCTGTGTTGATGCTTCTGTATTAAGGGAATGAAAGTATGCATGTGGGTTCCCAAAGCTAGTCTATACACATATAGTTTTTTCCCCTTTACAGAATATTTCTGTACAAACTCAAGAAGATTTTCTTCACATGTCCCCAAAACTATGTTTAATGACAAATAATAATCACTGCAACCATATCTGAACTATAATTCTAATATATGTACATATGTTTGTATTTTAATACATATACTTATCAATTTGGGCTACATATTTGTAATAACATGAGTTACTTTGTTTAACTATGTAAGACAAATAGCTATATTGTTGGAATCTCTGTAAATACCATTAGTAACACATTTCAGCTGAGAAAGCATAACATTACAATTCCTGCCATTTTCCCTTTAGACTTTATTTAATAGTCTGGTTTCATACTACTCTGTCTGCACTGCTACTGTTCAGAGCAAGACAAACATTGGCCAAATTTAAATTTACCCAGAAATCCAACCTCACGTTTCACACTCAAAAAGTGATATATTTGAGAGGACAGAAGGAATTCCTGATGTCACAAACATTTTGCATGTTGGAATACTGTATTATCTCTTTAGTCACAGTGTCTCCTTTGACATAGAGTCCTGGCCATAAGTTTTTAATACTTTTTTAAATTCTTTTTTGTGCATAAGACATTGCGGAGGAATGGGCTGAGTGAATCACCTACACAAAGGAAGTAACAAAAATAAATAAGAAAAATAGTAAGGAAAATCAGCAAATTGGGGAAGTTGTTCAAAAATTTGGATTATCAGTAAATATCTGGCAGAAATGCAATTTAAATCAAGGTTCTTCATGTTCACTTCCAAACTTCTGACAAGGCTAAAATTCCAAATCCTTCTTAACTGAAGAACAAATTCCCCTTTTTTGGACAAACTATACTACTGTAGCATCATTAGGCCAGAAGGCAAAGCTCATGGGTGTTTGTCAGTTTTGGATCTGTTAAATTTCCACTCTCCTTTCCTGGGCACTCAGTGACACTGAGGATGTTGAATTGAGTGAGAAGGTGAAATTCAAATCTGCAGGCTAAAACAAGTGAGGAACCTGCTTGTTGTCCTCAGCATCACAGCAGATTAGCATTTCCTCCCACCACCAGCCTACAACTTTTCAGTTATTCCCCTAATTTAAGAAGCATGTCTCTAAAACCACAGCTGCCTGAAATGCAGCCTATACACATCTATTTGAATTTACTTATTGAGCTCTACATCTAACAAATGGAAAAACTGAAGCAAATATTTTCAGTATGAAATTTAAAACTTCTCTGAAATAAGCCTTAAAGAAGCTTGGATTCCTGAATAATTTCTGCTGAAATTTGTCATCCGTGCAAGGTTATTTAATCCAAATCAATATTAAAATTTTTAAAAGCCAGGCAGATGAAAACTGTCATCTAAAAAGTAAAACTGAAGTTCTGTGAGGGCTATATTTCCAAATAATGTTATTTTTATTGGAATGGGTCAGGCTTAGAATATGGTTATAAAAACATACAGTTTTTTTTGCCAAGATTTTGACTTAACTGCTTTTGATCAGTTTTTGATTTTTTTTCTCAAAAGCTTTTGAAAAGAGCAGCCCATGTAACTACATGAGTACCAGCAATACATTTTCTGCCACTGGTACTGTGACCCAATCAGCTCAGCTTAAAGACAAATAAAATCTTTAATGCAGTCAATGCAGTTTTTATTTGAAAGCCTTGTGTTGAAACTCCTCAGATTTTACTGAGGGAACTCCAAATGCGTGCACTGCCAGCCATATGAATGATAACCCTTAATTTATAATAGGATTGCTGCATTTATCACCCCAATTACAATGATCCTAAGCACTGATCCTAAACCCTTCTGCTTTTAAAAAAGGCAGAATGTATTAAACAAGGGATATCTGCAAAGCCCAGACACTGTTAATGGAGTGCTGAAACTGTACATCTACAAATTTTTAAGGGTTGAAAAACTGAGTAAAGCTCCTCTCAAGTGCTGTTTAGTTCCACAGCCTGTGTACTCCCACCACCTGTACAAGTGGGAGTATTCTCAGTTTCTGGTAGTCTGAGAGAGAAATTATACCTATGAGGAATATAATCAATGCACATCGCATGCAGTGGATACAATAAAGGTCTCCGTAGCAACATTAAGAACAGATATTTTTAAATGCTCTTAGTCTTATGTTCATTTTTAAAATACAACTATTAACTGCTTCCACTGCAGATGCTGCTGTGAGCTAATCATCCAACAAAACTCCTTTGCTGAGGCTTGAAAGGATGATCCCTGCCTTGCTTTTCTGCAGATCACTACAGGCTTGCTTTCCCCTGCAATCAGTTAATATCCACTAAATGTTGCATCATTATTTATCAACAGGCTGCTGGTCTGAAAAATCAACATGTCAGAGCTTTCTCTCCTCTGAGAGGAGTCAGAAGAGCTGTGGGAATAGAAAGAATTTAAAAAGGAAAAATTTGAGCAGTAACAATTATGGCAAACAATCCACCAGAATGGTAGAAAACAAGAGACTGGGCAGGCTCATCATGCCTGGGAGTGGGGCTGAGGGAAGCAGAGTTAGAAGGTGAGGTGGTGAGGAGGAGGAGGAGGAAGAAGCTGGAAAGCTCCTCAAAGCTGTGTGAACTGAGGCAGGTGATGCAGAGGGGGAGCAGAGCTTGATTAAGAGAGGAAAAATAACAGAAAACAGTTGGGTTTGTCTCAGGGACCTGAAATGGCTGTTTCTGGAGGAGGAGCAGGAAGAATGATAACATTTTTCTGAGAAACGAAGCAGCGTGTGAGGTTTTCTTGCATTTTCTTTCTCCTTTGGACCAGGGTCCCCAGAGCTTCACCCCCTGCTGATTCCAGCATGAACACTGAGCTAAGGCAGGCCTGGGCTTCCAGACCTCCTTGTACACAGCATTTTTCTTCATTATCTCAGAGTTTCTTGCTTTCCCCTGATTCCTCAACCCTGCAGAAGTCAGACAGTTTGAGAGGGGAATGTTGATTTCAGGCAGGTAAAACAGGTAGAAAAAGGCTAAGTTCAGTCCTGTGCTAAGAATGGTGCTGGGGCTTCATTTCTGAAAAAAAAAATAGAAAGCTCTTTCTTTTCACTGTTGGCTTCTTTAGAGACAAACAGCAAGGACCAATAATAGCAATAATTTATAAACTGGTGTACACAGGAGTGATACAGCAGTGATAGAGGCATGTACTGCAAGCCTTGGACTTCATTAATTATATATAAACATGCATATGGGGTAAAAAAGCAACCCTCCTAAGTTTCTTAATAGACTTTTGAGATGCTCATCTTTACTTTATCAGCTTAAATGCTTAAAACATTGTCTGGCACTACTGTTTGTACCATGCAGAAATGATCTGCTTTGGAGGGAGCACAAACCAGGGAGCATGAGTGTGTAGTCCTCCATTATCCACTCTGTTATGTACACAGGGCTCTGGTCCATCTCTGGTGCAGCTTGGGCACAAAGGATGTCTTAGGCAGGGGAAGGGAATCACAGGTAAACGTGTAAAAATTGTGTGCTGAGACAGGTGGTAGGAAAAAAAGGAGTGGGGATTTATCAGCAGGCCTTGTCAGTAACAGGGTATGCAGAAGGGTGGGTAAAAGGAGTGGGATAGGCAAAAGGAGTGAATTCTGTCCCATTCTAAAGCTCCTCAGGGGACACCAGAGGTCTTTAGCAGGGATTCACAGGTATGCATTTGTGCAACAGAACTGCCTGGTCTGGGCAGAGCTGGTTTATTTGGGTGTTCCTCTCTCTTTGCTCAGGATGGGAACACAGATTTCTTCAGCTAATTCAGCTCTAATGGCAATTGTCTGGGATGTTCTCCTCCTTCAGGACTGTATCCCCCCTCCACTCATGCTGTTTTGCTGGGAAAGCCTGGGAGAGAGCCTGTCCATGGCAATTTGGCTGAGCTACCCATACCTCTAGGAAAAGGGCAGCAATCAGCAGCTCTGTGAATGCTTAATGCAATCACTACAGCTCCTGGCTGGGAAGTAGCTGAAGATTTAGGACCAACTGCAAGGTCTGTTCAGGATCTGTGCCAAGGAGCAGCTGGACAGGCTGCTGGCTGAAGCCTGTTACACCACCATGGTTCATAACCGAGGTAATTGTCTGTGTTTGATTTTACACAGGAGATTTGTGGCCATCAGTGCTTCCTCTGCACCAGTTGCTCAGCAGATCTGATGCTGTAATGTGAGCTCCCCTGCTTTCTTGTTCTCAGAAGGGCACCATCAAGGACATTTTCAAAGTGTATGCCAAGCTATTTGTGAAACCCTCTCAGAACAATGAAAATATTGCTTTTTCACAAGGCCAAGTTCTTATTTGATTCCTAGAATTACCCTCATCAGCATGACTCTTCTCACAGTAACTTTCTTTTTCATGTCTTCTCTTCATTTGCGTTCACTGGGGGGAAATTTTTCATTTGACACAAGATAGGTGCCATTAAGAATAAGCACAGGTTCAAATTTAGGTGAAGAGGAGATCACACAGATGCAATGAAGATTTAAAAGCAACTAATTGCTGTCCTTCTCACACCATTGATTTTCCCCTTTTGCTTTCCCCACTTTTTACATTTAGTAGATTTAGCAGTAACAATCTGTAGTTGGTTTATATTTTGTATTTCATTTCCTTATTGTTTTGAGGAGGTTTTTTTGACACCAGTGTTACCTACAGAAAAAGGTTTTAGTCAGAATTCATCAGCACAGTCCTGTCTTCCCTCCTTGCTCATAATTCTGGCTCAATAGTTTGTTTCTGTGTTATTCTCTGCCTGGGCTCAATATTCCCAGCTTTGAATCTGTCCCATCCCAACATTTAAGGAGGGTATTTTAATAATTTGCAGACCAGACCTGGAGAGAGCAGCCCTGTGACACAGCAATGCCAGGATTCCTGCCTGAATTCTCACCACAGGCATCAGCCAAGTTGCTTCATATTTTCAGAAGGTATTTAGTCACCTGAATCCTATGAGATGGAGCTTAGGTCTCCAAGCCCTGAAGCCACATGTGTGAGATCAGGATGAATGTGCTTACTAAAATTACAGGCTGGTTAGATAAGTGGGACTTGTAGACACATCTGGGGCAGCTGGAATAAATATCCCTAACCATGACCCACACTAGTGAGCTAATTTAGCTCTTGCTGGAGGCTGCAGGAAACTGCATTAGGTGCTATGGAAGGAGCACAGGGGCACTGAGGGTGCTGTGGTTGCTCTCACTATATTTTCTCTCTCTGTGGCTTGGTGACTCATCTTTCACACTTCCTCATTTTCCCCTTTACCATCAATACAAAGTACCTTTTTCTAGCAGAGAAGCATTTAGAAGCACTGGGTTTGGGTAAACAGTGTAAGAATGGTTCTTGGTAGCTGTGAGGAGTTCTGGCTCACAGCTTTTCTCAGGAGTGCTTGCCTTCATGCAAACACACCTCTTTTACAAGAGCCAGCTGCTCAGAGTTTGAGCAATACCCCTGAGGTACCCAGTGCTTCTCTAGTCCAGAATTCATGATGGATGATGAGAATCTGCAATATCTGGTCCTCTCCATCTGAAGAGTTCATGCTCAATAAATCGCGTGCATTTGTTTTTCCTTATTTTCATCTGGTAAGAAAACTTCCAGTGCCTTTTCTGCATTTGCCTTTTTCACTCTGCTTTAGCTACATTTGTTTCCTGATTTAGCTCATCCAAGGAAACGAGGTCCTGCATGGGTCTGGCAAACAGTGCACATGTTTCTGTATGCTATGATGGGGTAGCAGGTGGAGAACTTGAAAAACAAGTTATTTGGAAATGCAATTAACATGTCAAGGAGTAACCTGCAAGATTTTGCTGGACCAACATGTAGACCCAAACAGGCTATTGCTAAATAGGTGCTGTAGACTAAGACAGCTGAGTGGAAGGAAAAGCAGATACAGAATGGTCATAATAAAATTTAGTAGATTTTCATATAGGGAAAAAAGGGGATCCTCTGTCTTATATTACAAATACTAGAGGTTTGTGATTTTATTTTTTAAATTTTTTTTGTTTGCTTGTTAATTTGGTTGAGGTGGTTTTTTTGCTGTATGAAATATAATATTTCAGAACATTAATTAAGTGCTAAAGGAGTAAACCACACAGAGATTCATAGCTGCACCCCTCAGATTTCCTGTGGCATTAAAAGCCTAACCAACACAATAAAAATAGCTTATCCTTTGAACAGTTCTCCCTGAAAATACTCTTGGCTTGAAGAGACAAAATATGGTCCAAAGCTTCATCCTCATAGGTCTTCTGGGACATGGGGCTCTGGAACTTTGTTCTTTTTGAATAGCAAAAGATGCAGAGCCAGCCTATGCTTTCTCCAAAACAGATCAGCATCTGCACATCAGTGTGTAAAACAGAACAGCAAAGAGATGAGATCATTAGATCTTGCCAAGGTTTGTCTAGTCAGGCTTCCTGTAATGTGATACTAAATCCAGCAGCAGAGGAATACTGGAAAACTTAAGTGCAGTGCCTTCTTTTGCAGGCAATAATATGCCATTACAACTTGTCAGTTCTACTTATTGATGTTAAGAGCTTTGCAGTTGTGTAGACATACTCAAGCAATCATTATAATGGAGAAGATTTTCAGTTTCTTCCCTTTTTTGCCCTCAGGCTGAGCCCCATTGAGGTAGAATCAGCATAAGGAGGCCTGAACTCATGCATAAAAATTTGCAGCATCCATGGCTTTTTTTTTCATTTCTATCTAATGATAAACTGCTACCTTCACCAGGGAGAACAGCCCTCATTCTTAACAAATTTTGAAGACCATGAGTCTTCAAATGCATGTGTGCAAATGCAGGTACCTCACCTGTAGATAATCCTCTAGTAGAGAGGTCCAAAGAAAACAGCTGAGAGAAGATAAAACACAGCCAGCAAACATCACAATGCATTCAGAATCACGTGCATTCAGAAGATCCTGAGGGAGGCCCACTTAAAACCAGCATTGAATTCAGTCATTGAATCCACACCCCTTGGGGCATCCACTTTTTTGTGGTGCCACCACAGAAGTAATTGACTTCCTTGCTGTCTCAATGCTAAGACTTCTCTGGATAGATGCACAATATTTTTGAGCATAACTTAAAAATTATTTTTGTACCTCTCTCTGTATTTCTCTTATGTGTTCACTGGGAGCTGGGCTGGTCCCTTTCCATGGGATGCCTTAGGGTCAGTGCAGTATCTGCTCCACAAGCTGTAGCCTCATGCACAGTTTGCATTTCCACAGTGTAAAGTGAGAGACTATTCCAGCTCAGGGATGAAGAAATAGCATAGGGAAAAAAAGCAGAACAGGTCTTGTTAATGGACTTGGACAAGGCTATAACATTCTTCATTTTGGGGAGGCAGGAGAGGCAGTGGGGTGGGGTGAGGGAACTAAAACTGTATTCCTCCAACAGAACTTACTTTCCAGTAAGCTCAAGGAATTCCACCTTTATTTCTTGCCACAGAAAAAAAAAAAAAAAAAAAAAACATTAAATAAAATAAATAAAATAAATGAAAAAAGGAGAGACATAGCCAGCACTTGCTGTCTGTGCAAATGGGACTGCTCTCTCTTCCACACATAGGAAGTCTTTATGCTCACTGTCTGCAGCAGCAGGAACTGTCATGAATCCCTCACTGTAGCAGTGCTGGTGATCTCAAGTCTTGGAGAGAGACCAGGGCAGCCCAGCAGTGCCACACCACACTCCAGGACAGGGCAGCACTACATGACCAGCCCACAGCTGTTTTTCCTCCCAGCCTCCATAGATATTCCCTCTTCTGCAGGTGGTTGCCTAAGGACCTTATGCATGCCAGGGATTTTTGGAAATGTTAATAATAATAATAATAGTGATTAAATATACTCCAACCACTCCTTTTAAGGTTTCATTTCTTACTGAGCTGCCAAACTGCCAAATCTCAAACTTCTGAGAAAGCAAATCTTGCTATTTGCTCTGAATTCAGCAAAGTTTAATCCTGTTACACTCTGCTAACTCCTGCTAGACTTACACTGCCTCATAAAGACTCTGCTGGAGACTGACACTGTCACTTACTCACTTCTCCCTTTTTTGCAACCACTCTGCTCTGTCAACCACCTGGCACCAATGACATAAAACTTTCCATTTTTAGCTCCTGCAGCCTGATATTTTTTTTCTTAGATGTGATTCTGATATCTGGTAATCTGTTCTCTCTTTCCTAGCTTGGATGATGTTTCCCATCCCATGCCAGGGGGTTACTCAGAGAGTAGCTCAGATCTGCTATGGATTCAGGCACTTCTTACTTTCTCCTCTGTTTCCTTAGCAGGAATCAAAGTTCTCAGTAATGATGGACTAGTTCTGTTCAAAAGGTTAAGCAGAGGTATTAATTGTACTGCTCAAGTATTAGTAAGTTCCTTGGATATGGCTTGGAAAGTCATCCCAAAATTTTCTTAAAGAAGGAGAATCTGAAGTTATTATGAATGATTGTAAGTACAAGCTGAGTGTAAACAGTTGTATGTGAATAATAGGAGCCTGCTGCCATCTGGGTCCTATTTGGAGCCTTAGCATCTTTTAAGCATAACCAAGTAGGTAGAAAAACATTACAAGAAATGGAAGCAGGACAGAAGTGAGAGTCATCCTGACAAGGGTGAAACAAAAAGTGACATGACAGAAATGTCAGTTATCATCATGATGTCCTTAAGCAGCCATCCTGAACAGGCAATAGGATATTTTATCAGGCTGCTATCTCAGATAAAGCATCAGCAGGATCTGAAAGGCTGGCTTATGTACCTCTGCATTTTAGTTTCAGTACATGTGGTTTTAGACTCAATTGTCATTCCTTGAAGCATCTCTATCCTAAATGTAAGCAATGAATAGTGAGCAGGGTTTTACTCCAGCCCTTTCCACAACTGTGAATTAAAGGTTTGGATCTCTGTGCAAAACTTGTTGCTCAAGTGCCTAAATACAAAACCCTGGCTCAAGCACAAATCAAGTACACCAGAGCCATAAACCAGGCAAGAGCATTACCAAAGCCCAGGGCTCAAAAATGAGTGAGCTCCTGCAGTGTAATGAGTTACTTACTGAGCATCAGTGGAGCCAGATGTTCTTGGCCTGTCTCATATTTGAAGAAAAATGTGTTCATTTAAATGTCAGCAAAAGAAGATTTAAGATAATGCATTTTTGCTGCATGTTTGTGAGAGCCCAGAAGAATGCATGTGGTGGAACCCCCAGCCTGGAGGAACACACAGTCACTCTCCAGCCAACAGTAACTTGATTATCTCCCCAACCCTGAACTGAACCCCAGCAGTTGCTTCAGATTAGAACTGAGCAAGAGGCACAGGGCTGCCAGGGAAGGTGTAAATTTAATGTCTTAAATTGCAAGTCTGGTCAAGTAAGAAACAGTGTTTTACTGAGGATTTCCTTTATGGAGTCACAGCATCAGCACTTCACTAAAGAAAAGCCTCTTGTATCCGAGGGAGAGTTGAGCATTTCCTAGTGCACAGTTAGTGAAAAATAGTCTGTGCCTGGCTCACACTGGGCTGGTCAGTATTTTTCTAACACACCAAGAAAGAGAATCAAGGTCTTCTCAAGTTCCCCTACTCATGTTAACCAGCTGATGCACTCCTTGGTGGGCTGGTTCATATCCCCCATGAGGAGTCACTCTGCAGCCCTGGCTCAGCAAGAAGTGAAGCAGAGTGGCTGCAATCCAAGACAGTCCCTGTGTCTGCTTGTTCAGGGTCAGGGAGCCATTTGGATGCTTGAAGTATTCCCTTTGCTGGATTTAACACATTGTGGGTTGGAACACAATAACATAAGGAAAAAAGCAATCATGATGGAGAAAAAAATCACTCATGATGTAGGATTGCCAAATTGGATGTGGACTACCTGGATCTAGTGGCCATCTAAATCTTGGGAAATAGGGCTGTGAAAATTTTAGTGGAAGTCTGCACTGTGTTTTATACACATTTCCTTTTAAAAAAGCATTGATAGCAGATCCTTCACTCATCATACAGAAACCACGACATCTGTATGACTCTGCCAAGTGCAGAAAGCCCCTTTGTTTAGACAGCATTGCCAGAAAATGCCTAAGAAGCCAAGGAGATGAATAGAAACCATCTGAGAGCCAAAAAGCCCTTGGAAAAAGCTGATTAAACAAGCTGCCAGCCTGCATAGACACCCCAAGTTCATCCATACTTTAACTCCAAAATACCTTATTGAGTGAATTAAGCTAATTCTGAAGGCCATCTATGGAGGGAATGTTGTGTGGGTCAGAGCACAAGAGTGGTTCCTTCCACAAGAAGATTTCCCACTAGATCTCAAAAATTATCTGGGTGTATATATATATGTATATATATATATATTTTCTTCATTCTCTGGATGGTGGCGCTTGTAAATCTACATTTTTTTTTTTTCCATCCACAACATTTTAGGACACATGTAATTAATGGTAAATCCAGCCCAAACTGTTACATCCCAAAATTACTGTGGCTGTCCCCGTTTATGGCCACTGGATGTCACTACTGATCCACTTCAGAGGACCAGCAGATTTTTTTATGAGTGCAAAACAAATACCCTCCTAATTTGGAGAAAATGAAACATTATTTTACTTCTTATAATTGTTTATAAGAACTTGACAGGCCATTTTCCTAAGTCAGCATAGCATGCCTGTCTCTCTGTCTGTAACTGTGAAGGAGCACAGGCACAGACTATTTCTTTGCATTGCCAGATTTCTTCTCATCAGGGTACAGATCTTGGGATCCAGGGGGAAAAAACTGCAGATTTGCAGTGATGGTGCCATGTCAAGGCTTCTTGGAGCAGAACTATCTCCATTCAGCCTGGGCTCATGAGCTGGGGGATGCCAGGAGCCTGGCAGGGGAGGGTGCTGGGACCCTGCTCCACACTTTCCTGGGGCTGGTGCTAAATTCCAGCTCGTTACCACCCTCCTTCCCTGCCTCTTCTGTGGAAAAAGGGCAGATTTGCTTATTTTCTTGGGCATAAAAGACTGATCCCCAAGTATTCTAAATTTTAATAAACAGTAATGACAAAGCACATGCCAGGTCACTAAAGATGACTTCTTTTGAGATCCTGTAGAGATCTAGTGTTTTGGACACTTATATGGACATTAAGTGAGAGCTGGATTTGCTTCTGACCCTTGCAGTAAAGGAGGTAGCAGAGATCAGAGGACAAAAATATTCTGTTGTGTGATATCTTTGCTCTGCTCTTCTGGCATCCCCACAGACCAGAGCAGAGGGAATCTGATAGGAGCAGATGAAATGGGGCTCTGGGGAGGGATGAGAGAAGATGACATCAAGATTTGGATGAGAAGATAGAGTTTTATGGCAATGAAAGGCAAGATTCTAGAACAATTACATCAAAAACATCATGAAACTGGGAAACAACCTTGCTCCCCTAAGCAAGGGCAGATCATATACATTTACCCACTCAATGCAGTGCTCTGGGGGTCTGGCACAACACTGGAGTGCTCTTCTAAACATTCTGAGTCCATTCTGAACTGCCTGAGTCCCATCTCATGCCAAGGTTGCTCAGAACTCCCCAGGGAAAGGTCTTATTTGCCATTCAGTATAGCCTCACAAAACTTTCATCATTCAAGTTGAGAACTCCTGTTAGATTTTTCTGCCTCAAGGTGAAAAACAAGGGAATAAAACTATCCATCTATTTCTAAGAAAGAAAATTAAAAGAGAAATCATGTACTCAGTAGAGACTTCTAGAGATCAATAATTGAACTCTTCCAAGATTTATTCCCTTTAGGCAGGCAAGGATCCCCAAGCCACTTAAAAACCAGGTGACAGCCTGGGAGGAGAAAGGAGAACAGAACCAGACAGCTAAAGAGATGGAGATTTTATAGACAGGGTAAATTAAGTTGATATAGACAACCCAAAATTACTGTCTTTGAGCTCCTCTTTACCACCTGAAGTGTTTTGAATGCATTTTTGGAGTGCCTTTCCCTTGTGACCCAGTTTGTGGTTGGGTGTTGTTTGGGGTGATTCAGGTATTTGCAAAAGCATAGATTTTGGAGCTGCAGGGTTCCCAAACCCCATCATCCAAGCTACAAACTTGGTCCAGTGTGAATTACATCAGCTTGCTGATTTCCTGCAGTGACATAACCAGATAAAGACAGTGGTGACCAACACCCAGTTATCTCATGGAGCTCTGGCTCTAACAGGGCTGAACCAGGGCTCTCCCCACCACCAGCACACTGACCTCATTGGAAACCTGAGGAACTCCTCATATTTATGCTGGGAGGCTCATTTTGATTTAATCAGTCTGGCCTTTTGCCAGCATAAAAATTTCCTCTGTGAGATTTTCCAGCCTGTTTCAGTGAAAGCTATAGGATAAGCCAAGGAGGTCTTCAGGAGCTCCTCTTTTTCCTCCTGTTTCCTTATGCTGACCCATATTAATGCCATGGGGAAACAGCACCACATGTAGGGTTGTATTAATGTCATGGGAAAATAAAGAAATATGTGTAGCAGCACAGAGCAGGTACTTCCCCAAATCAGCTGACTTTTCAGGATAAGAAGCAGCAGGACCATGCCCATGGGATCCACCCTTTTCATCGGCTACTAGAAAAGATACTTTTTTAAGTCAGGGTATCCAGTGAAGTATGATCACTCTACCAGTGTGTGACTAGGAATTTGGCTGGCGGGAGGAGGAAAAGCCAAAAAAAAAAAAAAAAAAAAAAAAAAAGCAAAAAAAAAAAAAAAAAAAAACCCAAATCAAAAAGCACAATCAGAAGAAATATTGGACACATTTGTTCCATTCTTTCTGACTCTGGATTTCTTTATGTGTGCTGGGAGAGCCGAGCAGGCAGCAAAGCTCAGCCATGGCAGCTCAGTCCCAATATACAGCAATGCCTGTAGGGCATTTAAAGTTTTCAATACATTAATAAACAAGGTGAATGGGTGTTTGGAATCAAAGCTAGTGGCTTCCACACCATGCCAGGACATCTTTCAACTCCATTGCACTACCATTGGTTTTAGCACAATTACTTGCAGAGTAAGAATCTGCTTGGCCTGAGGGAGAGAACCTGATCTCTTGTTTTCATTTGAAAATGTAAACTATGGGACAAGGATCATTTCCATTTTGCAGGGGCTCAGCTTGGCTCTCTCTTTGACCATTCTGTAAAGCAGCAAATTACAGGAAAGCTGTTTGTTAGTCTAAGCCAGGATACTGAATATCAACATTAAATCATATTTTAGAACCATGGAATTATGGAATTACTTAAGTTGGAAGTACCTTTAAGATCTCTGTGTCCAGCCATTAACCCAGCACTGCCAAAGCCACCATGAAACCCTGTCCCTAAGCACCACATCTACTGGACTTGAAAATATTTCCAGCATTGGTGACTCCACTGCCCCCTTGGGCAGCCTGTGCCAGTGTTTCCCCACCAGCTCATCTTTGAGCCCATGGGAACAAGCTGCTCCTCAGCCTTGAAGATTTCCTTCCTGGAGAATGTCCAGCTTTCCTGAACTCCTTTTCCCTTCAGCTTTTCTTCCAAAGGACTCCACGAATCAGTCTCCTAAAGAGACTTCTTACTTCTCTGAGGATCAAAATCTCTATCATTCCATGATCCCAGTGCCCCAGGCAGCCTCCAACCATCACAGCCCCCTCCAGTTCTTCTCTGTTCACAAACAGCAGGTTCAGTGGATGCCTCTTCAGCTATGTCAGGAAGTTCTGTCCTGCACTCTCCTCCCACCTTTTCCAGGGAGAAATCTTAATTCCTGCCTGTTCTCAGGTGCTTCCATGGTTTCTAACATATCTATAACCCTCTTATCTCTGCTGCTGCACAAATCTCCATCCCTTCTTTTATTGAGAGAGCAGACCAAAAGACCTCACTAGCACCCTGTCTCTCAAATTTTGTCTCTAGCAAGCCTGGGTTTATCCCTTCCCCCTTCAAATCTAGTTTAAAGCTGTGTCAGTGAGCCCTGCTAATTCCCAAAGATCCTTTTCCCATTCTGACAGAGGTGTACCCCACTGTTGCCATCCAGCTCAGTGTCATGTAAACCAGCCCATGATCAAAATCACCAAAATTCTGCCCATGACACCAGGCTCAGAGCCAGCTATTGATCTGCTGGCTTTTCCTGTGTCTTCCCTCATCATTCCCTGCAGCTGGAAAGATAGAGAACACTGCCTGTGCTCCTGATCCCTTAGCCTGTTGTCCCAAGCCCCTGAAGCCACTCTTGATTGCACTTGAAATTCTTGTCACAAATTTGTCACTTCCTGTCTGAAAAATCAGTAATGGATAGAAATCCATCACCCATACTAGGGCAGAAATTTTCTGTTCACATCTTTAATCTGGGCTCTAGGAAGGCAGCAGACTTCCCTAAGAAAAGAGTCTGTTTGGCATAGCAGGCCTTCTGAGCCCTTCAGGAGGGAGTCTCCTCTGACACTGACCCATTTTCTTTTCACAGACACACTATGTATTAGGCTAGAAAACTTGAATTTTCCCAAGAAGAAAGCAAAGAGGGGAGGAGCTGGCCAGAGCTTTCTGGACACGTTGGCAGGATCCTTCCTTCCCCACTCCACTGCCTGGCATGTGATTCCCTGGATGCCTTAACACCCACTGCACACTTCTCCCTCCCTTCCTGGAAGTGTTTCTCTGTCCTGTGGAAACTCAAATACATATGATAATATGTAAGGAGTTCTTACTAGCTCTTTTTATGAGCGCTGTGAAAGATGTCAGATGATTATCTGAGGCCTCCCCGCCAAGCCCATCGCTGCAGGGGCACACATGGAGGCTGGCAAGAAAGGGAAATCCTATGGCCAAAAGCTCTTGGAGAGAGCAGTTTCCCCTCCCACTTGCAGAGACCATACTTAAATATTTGTGGTATCATAAATATGCTCTTTAGTGTGTGCACTAATAGATCTCTGGAGCACAGCTGGGTTTGGACTCTTGGGCTTGTGAAAAGCAAGGTAAGAAATGTCCAGTGTGTGTGAGGGGGTGTTGGGTGAGTGTCTGCTGGGCTCAGGGTCATTCTGTTTGACCCCATCCTGCCACCATTAAAACTGTGGGATTTTGAAAATAAAAGTTTTTTTATCACTAACCTGGATGACTATAGCATAAACATTACATATAGGGAGGAAAAGTTACTACCATGGGGAGAAAACTTGGCAAAACAAACCTCTAGTGCCTTACAGGTTATATAGCCACTTATGCATTCATGAAATTAATATCAGAACATATAAAGTTGATTAAATAAACATAGCTGATAATATTCTGCTTACTCTCCATACAGTGATTTTATGCTAAAGGGTATCACTTACCTAACATGGTGCTAAAGTCTCGATCCAAAGTCTTAATTCCCTTCTTCAGCCACATTAAAACCCCTCCTCTGGGAAGGAACTTCTCTTTTCCCCCATGCCCTTGCTTTCCCATGCTGTTTGCTCATGGCTTCAGAGAAGTCTCTTCAGTCTCAGAAGCTGAGGTCCTTCCTAAGAAAAACAGAGTTAAAGACATGCTGAAGGCTTCACCTGAGTGGTTTTGTGTGTAACAAGACAACAATCCCTCAGGGGCAGAGGAGTTGAGGTTGATTTTAATGATTTTCTTCATGTCACAAGGAAAGTTTAAATAGATCTCTGTGCCCTGAACATGAGACCAGTAAGAAGTGATTTCTGTTTAAGCAGGTGTTAGGAGGTAGGAAAGAGTGTTGCAATAACAACCTGTCTCATAAACCAAGGAAGTGAGATGTTGAATCTGTACCCAAACAAAGAGGAACCTGAGCCACAAGAACACTTTGTATTTCTAGGGCAGCTTTCACTGGAGAATTTGAAACTGTTCCAGAGTGTTTTACCTACCTGGAGAGCTGGGGTAAACATGTGAGCTTACACCACGTGCAGCTTTCCTTGGTGATGTCAAGGAGCCAAACACTCAAGGAACACAGAGCCTGAGACTGTTTCAATATGAGTAAGAGGACAGAATTTGGCCCTTATGGCTTTCTTCCACATCTCTTTTCCCTTGTAAATTAAGCTTTCATTCCACTTTATAGATGGGTAACTGATGTACAGAGTTTGTCTAAAGTCACAAATTGAAGAAGGTAATGAAAAAGGACCCAAAAGTTTTGGCTTTGTGCTCTAACCCCAAGGAAAACTTAATTTGACACTGGCAGCTGCTTGATCTTTAGGGCTTCTGCATGAACAGGGAGTAGTTTGGTTAATGAAATAATATCCCAGGCACATATGAAGAGCAATTACTTGCTCTCATATAAACTCTCATGTATTCATCTAGAAAAAATGTTCATGACTCAGTCATCTGGGATGGTTCAGGCTACTCACCCTGCAGCGTGAGGCGTAGGCATTGCAGTGGTGAAGTTAAAAAGGAAGACACGTGACCCCAATTACTCACAAGGAGAGGAATTATGATCTCAGATACAGTGGTATAAATCCAAAGTCATTCCCCCCCTGAAGTAATTGGCATCATACTGTATTTTCTCTAACATACAGGAAATCAGAATGCAGTCTGTAATCCCAGTTTGTCTGCAGAGCTTTGTTCAGGGAGAGGCTTTGCTCTCCTGCCATGGGTGTTAAGTGATGGAGAAAAAATAAGGCTGAAAAATGTACAAGAAAGAAAAATGTGCCAAGCTTCCCTGTAGCAAGAGCAACAAATCACTACCTAGTTTTAACAGTGTCCTTAATAATGATTTAACTTTTTAAATCAAGTTTTCTCCATTTTTAATAAACAATAAAAATGAACTGATACACAAAAAGATTGTCTAATTGACCTGTATTTCAATTTCCTCTTTTTTTGCTCTGGATATCACAAACACTGAGGAAGGAAGGTATTGACAGTCAGGAAAGGTGAAGAAAATTATGAACTTACTAATTTACTGATGGTCTTTGACAACAAACACAAATCTAGTATTAGGGACATTGCAAGTTCAGAGAAAAGATTAATTAATGTAATGACCAAAGTGAACTGTTCCTGTGGGACATGGGAAATGGTATTAAAATATTTCCAGTAATGCACAATGAAAGACTTAGGCCTTGAAGAGTGTGGATACTGAATTCAGCACAGCAGGAGATTACATAGAAAAATATTCTAAATAAACCCTCCATTTATCATTTCTGAGATTTTGATAATTGTAATATTCTCAACTTTATGGTTTCAGTAATTTGGAACTGACAGATGAGAACTTTATCCCTTGGAACTACAGAAAACCTGGAAAGAAGTGAACAGGGAAAGGATTCAGTTTGAAACATTATAGGCACCTAGAAATTTTCCAGCACATCAGGCAACCCAGAGTGTTTACAAATATGTCTGCTTTTAACATTTTCTTAGAAAGACCACAGAAGCAGTTCAAACATATGTAAAATTTTATTAGTGCCAAAATGTACCAGCAGCATACAGAGGGACACATGGCAGTTATTCCTTAAAACCTCTGGATGTGCAGGAGGACAGATGAGGTGCCACCACAAAGCACCCTGCCTGTCCCTGCTGCTGGCACTGGGAGGAGCACAGCATGCAGCTCCAGTGCATGTAACACTACTTTGTGGGCACATATTGAAATTTCTGGCTGGTCACCTGGTTCAGATTCCTTCCTGAGAAGTCTTGGCACACACACCTTGTTGATATAATTTCTAAGTATGCAGAGGACATGCTTGTGCACCAGTAAATGTACAGGTCTTGTGGACTTAGGAAAGCTGATACCTGTATTACATGCATGAATGCAAAGCATGTATATTTTCACATGCATAAAAGGTAGATGTATTTTACATGTGTGGCAGCATGTGTGTAATGGAGTGTAACACAAGGTCCAGGGGTATCATTAGGAGACACTTAAATGAAGGTGGTGAGGAAACTGTTTGCACTGGCACAGCTGAAATACTGCCTTTTTGCAGAGAGAGATTTGAAATGTTTTTGTGGCAGATCCAAGAATAGTAAAGCCTTTCCCAGCATCAAGTACAGTCAAAGTGATGGTTTGCAGTCGCTTGCTGTGTGTAATTAACAACTCTCCATGTCTGCATCAGTCAAAACTCCTGCTGTGGAACATCCCTGTGTCTGGTACCCCTGGCAGAGAAGTGGCCCCAAATAGCACCCAGCCCAGTGCAGCTGAGGGGGCCAGCTGCTCTGTGATGCTTCATAATCACAGCTGTGTCCTGGCCTGGTTTGGGCACCCTCTATGTGCAAAAGCATAGAGCAAAAAACGAAGTTCTTTAATTAAGTATCCTTTATTACTAAAGCAATGAGTGTTTCTTGAGCAGCTTTATACATTCCAGTTCAGGGGTGATTTTTTACTGAAGTAGTAGCACATTCCTGCACATCTGCAGAGTGTCCAGTGTGATCAGCAGAGAAGGTGCTGTACACCAGAACAGCAACACTCATCTCCCACAATAAGCTCATCTTCCCTCTGAAGAGGCAATTCTGCCTTTCTCATGGAGAGTCACCCACAGGAGCTGTCCCTCAAAGTGCTGCTCTTCCCCTGGGGCCCCAATGGGAAGTGACCACTGGTCCTTTGGCTAAGCAGCAGCATCCAGATCTCTGATCCAGGGAGAAGAAGCTGGACACGTGGCACATTTATGAGATGAAGGAGAATATGAGAGGGGAACATCTAAAGCACCCTGAGAAATTAAAAGGTATCCTGTCAATACCAAGAATGTGCTGAGAGCTGTGTTTTGGCAGCTGGGAAAAATATAGGACCACACACAAAATAGGGCCAGTCTTCACAAACACAAGAGGTTCTGGTCCTTGGGAAGCTTTAAAGAAAAGGATTCTAGCCAGTGTTGCAGGAAAAGGGAGCACTGCCTCCAGAGGTGACACACCTCCCTTACTTTTGTTTGGGGACCTTGAGTCTCCTCATCACAGGCACAGTCCCACAGGCTCTGATGGGAGCACAGGGCTGTTTCCAGCAGCACCATCCCAGACCCCAGCCAGGACTGAGTCTGCCAGGCTCTGGGAAACCTAAATCTCTAAAATTGCATAAAGATCACTCTGCAGCCCTGTTTTCAAAAGCGTTGATACTGATCTAGCTCCTCTCATCTGAAAGCTACTAAAACACTTTGGTGAGGATTGTAGGGCTGCAGCAGAGCACTTTGAACTGCATCATCCTCATTCTTGGTGAATTGAGAAATCTTTATTGGGGTATTTATTTAGTGTGCCAGAGCCAACAGGTGTAGGTAATTTGGAACTGCCAAGGACAAATCACCACGTGTAATGTTAAGACAGTTACTCCAGGGAGGAGAGAGGGAGGAGGGAAGTGCTGTATATATTAGCATAACTATCTCCTCACACATCCTCTCTCTTCTTTGCACAATATCCCAGTCTTGTGGGCCCCTGCCAGCAAAATAAAACAATGATCCCAGCCCAGTGGGCCTGTCATTATTGATTTATAAAATACTTACAGCTAGTTGTGTTAAATGTGTCCTTCCACTGCAAGAAGGAATTACTGGGCATACAGTGGTGTAAGACTGCAGAGTTATTATCATGCTGTGGGAGTTACATATAAAGGCATCTTCAAAATGCCTTTTTTTAGGCATTTTGTCCATTTATGAAAACCCATCTGGAAATAAACGTAGCTGGCCTAATGTATGTAATGAATCTAATGTGCAGTTCTTCCACATTAAGGATAAATCTAATAGGATGATTGAGTGGGGCCAAACTTCTCCAAGAAATTCCTTTACAATACATGATTGAATTATTGTTTTTCTATTAGGGCAGCCAAAACATTCAGTGTTCTTGACAATGCAGGATGTGTGCTGTAACTTTTTTGCCACTAAGCTAGGCATACTGTATCTGGACATATGCCCAGCTTTTTGAGTATTTCCAGTTGAATGATTTATTTATTTTCCAAAGAAAGGCTACATAAGTTATACAGAACTCAGTAGATTTCTTTTCGGGTCAGACGACAGAACTCGGTGCCTGGCTGCCAAATGAATGAAATCTCAGGAATCCAGAGGCATTTTCAGCAAAGCTGAGATTTTCCTAATGGATACCTAAAAGTTGTGCCTATGAAACTGCTAAACCTTTCCTCAATAGAAGTTGTGCACCTAACTCCCTTTGCAAATCTCTATTTCAGGTCTGCATTCAAGCTCTTAATTATCCTGATTTTCAAAATGTTGGCCTTCCAGCTGCAACTGTGTAATGTAAGAGAAGCTGAATGTAGCACATGTGAAAATTTGATTATTTATTTATAAGCCTAAATATGATTCTAAAAGCCTGACTTCAAATGCCTTTTAAAACCTAGGACCAGATTCAACAATCTTAAGGGTCTTTTCCAACCTAAATAACTCTATGATTCCATAGTTTCAATCTGGATTGCTTGGTCTTTATTTTTTCTGTGAGAAGACATTGTGTATTTGTGACACCCATGTGAACTCCCAGGGGTGAGAGCCTGGGATGTGTGATGAGAATATGCTGTGACTCTGACACCCTAAAACCCCAAACATAAGTGTATGGCTGTATGCAAAAGGAGACAGGGAGAAGAACTCTGTATTTTTTCAAACTCCAGCTTGGGAAAAGGTGGTGTTTATTAGTGCAGCCTCCTAACCTTGTCTAAAAGATCTCATTGCTCATTTCCTGTAGCAACAGAGATTCTTCCTTTCTGTCTTCTTAATAGGGGAGGGCAATTGTTTTTCTTTTGTGAATAAAATACTTTATACTCCCCCCCTCCTTCCCAAGTAGTCTCAGGTCAAATCAGTCATATAGTTGCAGCTGGAAACTATTTTTGGCCTAGGTTTACAGCTCTGTAGAGGATATCCAGATACTTTACCAAATATTTAAGGCACTCAGCCAGGGTGTGGGAGATGGCAGGTTCAAATCTCTCTGGAGAAGCAGATTTGAATCCACCCCCCAGGAGGTAACAATCATCAGCATCTTGCTGTGTAGGGAATGATGAGTGAGGGAGAATGATTCAAGCTTGAGGTTTGACCAGCTACTTGTCTCACTTGAGGCTTTCCCCAGTTCCTGGGCAGCAGGGAAGGTGGGATGAGGCACCAAGCTGAGCAGGGGACTCGGTTTTACCTTGCAGGCTAAACCAAACCACTTTTGCATTCAACCATCATCTGCCTCAGCCATGCAGAGGTGAGGCTGGGCTTGCTTCCACCCCTGCCCATCTCCCAGAGAAACCAGTGTTTGATTGCTGTGCTTGATTTCTTTTTAATCCTCCTTAAACTCAAACTCAGAGGTTATCTGCCACCAAGCCAGGATCCTTACTCATCCTGGCAGAGATCAGGTTCTGACCTCTGGGACATCAAATAAAAGCAAGGAGGGTAGTAATATTGTTAGTAACAGAGAGTGAGAGACACCCAAGCGGGTAAAACTGGAGAGACCCAGTACCTGCTCTGTGCTGGACATCTCCTGGTGATATTTCTCTACATGTGCCCCACAGCCTTGTTCCTCAAGTGTACCTTGAGTTGAACATCTCCCCAGGTTAACCCATACTCTTTGTGCAGGATTCCTAAGCTAGCCGAGTGTTTATCATCCTTGAGGAATCTCGCCTGTGGAGGTTTGATTAATTTTTTTCATATACTTATAAACAGATTCAAGATGTTCTTGCTCAGCCAGAGGATAAAGGTTTCTCCTGCTATCTCAGTTCTGCATCAGAAAAACAGTCAGTCCCAATGTGCCAAGATTCTCCCAAAGGCATTATTGCCGTCATCTGCCTTTGCTAACGCAGGCTTGCAGGCATCCTGAAAAACAAGGACAGCTCTTTTCCCAGCATGAACTCGGAATTCTGGATAGTCCCAGGTTTGAACTGCTTCTTACATGTACCTAGAGCCAGGAGAGCTCTCTGAGAAGACCTAGAGATTCCATCCACGCTGCTGAAATAACGGTGGTCAGCTTTGAACCCTGGCCCAGCCTCTCCAAAGCAGAAGCATTAAACCTGTGATTCCAGTTTGGACAAGTGCACAGCATGACCTAAACCTTCTAAGTTCACTCAAGAGTCTTCCCTTTCCCTCCTAAGTTGCCAAATCAAGCTGCCAGATATTGCTCAACTGCTGATGTGGGTTTGCAGTGCCTGTGCCACGTGTGAGTGGCTGTTAAAGAGAGCCATTATCATTAGAGAATCCACATTTGCTATAAAAAATCACTACAAATTCACTGAAACCTCATCAGAGAGAGGATTGAACCACATGTATCCGCAGAGAGCTCCCTAGGATGCTCCAGACCCACTTGTCCTTTCTCCAAGGCAGAGGGCAGACTGTGTGTCCAGCACAAGTCCAACCAAACTCTAAGCAGTCACTAAGTGATTTCACTGATCTTAAATGAAGAAAAGATTATTTCATTTAGGATTCAAAAAAGTGAAAAATTTCCACCATTCCACCCTTTCTTGCCAAACCCCAAATATTTAAATTGAATGCAACTGGACCAAAACAACCCAACCAAAACTGAGTATTTTAATTATTTGGGATCTCAGCCTCCTTACTGAGAAACAAGGTTATAGAAAGTGGATAAGAAAGTACATTTTGGAAAGTCTTTGACCCCAGTGCTACAGCCTTGCCCTTGTGTCAGCATCCTAACAGGATGAAAGGCTCTTCTGACAAATTCTGTTTAATTCTTTGTGGGAGATGCTGCCTATTCAGTCTAATATAATCTGCCTTTACTATCTCTTTTACAGTCTAATCATCAGCACAACAATATCCCAAGCAGGCAGCAAAAACACTCAGGTTCAGGATCTCTGCTTTCTTCTCCCCTTTTATTTTTCCTTTTAATTTGCACATATGCATATCCACATTTCAGATATACCCAATGATATCAAGTTTTGAATTCCCCCTCATTTGCTATCTCAGAGAATTAATTGTGGAAACTAGAATTCTTAGTTCTGGAAGACCAGAGCTTGTCAAAGCTCTCCTCTGCACCACTTTCTACTGACATGTTTTCATGGTAACAAAATAAAATGCCAGGGATTCCCTGTAGCAGAGAAGTCTGGAGAAGGAGCTTGTCCACTGGCTGCTACAGCTACACAATGTCATAAAATGTCATTAATAATATATTTGCTTTATTAGACAGAATAATATGAATTATTCCCTCATAAATTTGTACAGTAACTCCTCCCTGTACAGGGCTCTGGTTGACAAGAATTGTAGGTCTAATTATTGGAACATGTGCTTTAATGTGTTTTAATGTCATGTTTCCCTTTAATTGTATTATATTGTAAGTCTGCTCTAGAAATAACACTATTAAAGTTCCCTTTCAAAACAAAGATCAATCAAAGAGACAAGCAATTATTTCATTATCCTTAAGAAGCTCATAACATAATGAAAGGAATGTTAAAAATAAACTAAATGGGTGTGCTTGATTGAAAGAATAGATCAGTCCTAGTGACTTTTCTCAGAGACTAAAAAATTATCCAGGATTACATTTTCACAGCTTTGAGTAAATTAAGGATTCTCTGTTTCTAATAATTAAATAGGGAAGACTTTCTTCACTAATAAACTAAGAATGAAATTAGGGACAGTTGTATCTGAGGAGAAGCAAAGACTAAGGATGAAAAGCCAAAAACTGCACTTCTAAGGGCAGGTGGGATTAGGTGATGTTTGGGTTGACTGAGTCCTCTCCAGCCTGGCTTGGAGGAGGCCCCACAAGTGACCCCACACCATCCCTGCTGGTGAGCTCCAGAACCCTCTTGAAGGGAATTTTCAAAGCTTTATGAACCTTCTTTGATTTTTTTCTTAACTTTTTGTATTATTGGAGCCTCTCAGAAGCTCAGATACTGAAGGCAGAAGCAGTGTAGGGGGACGTCAGAGAAAAACACTTTGTAGCAAAAAAGCTTTCCCAAGAAACTGTAAGAAGAAAAAGCTGGGCAGGTGGGATATGGGTTAAGGGAGGAGCTTGTCTCTCTTCTCTGTCCAAATCTGACTCCTCTGGCCTTTAGTCTAAAATAGGCAGCACCTGGTACCCACGAGGCAGCCTGGCTGCAGGAAGTGAAGGCAGCTTTGGGACATTTGTCATGTGTAGAACTGGGGCCAGATGGATTCTGCAGCATGGAAAACAAAGCTTGAAAGGTCCAGAAAGAGAAAACTTCTCCTTTAACAGACAAAGCAGAAAACTGCTTTCCTCAGTGGAAAGGGAAAACCAGATGGAGGAGGAGGGGTCTGAATTCAGTGAGCATCACTGCCCTGCCCTGTGCTCCCTGCCCTGCAGCACCAGGGCAGCCTCCAGGGCTGGTTTCATGGGGTCACTGGGCAAGCTGTGCTGGGAGCAGCTCTTTGGACATCAGCCCTTCCTACACAGCCATTTTTACCAGCATCACTCTCCCAGGGGGATGTGTTTTTACTCCTTGCAGCAGAACTGGGCTGGCAGTGCCCTCCTGTTGTTGGTTGGACCTGGGCTTGAAGCTGGAAATAGTCCAGTCAATGATGCTTACACTGAAAAGTATTAACTAAATTCATGCTCAGAATTTTTTTTGCTCCTGTTGTTCCCATTTTCCTGAGTGAGGAGTGAGAGCAGCTGCAGGTGGCCATGGAACCAGGTGTGGGAGCAGGTGACATCCCAGGATCCAGGGCTTCATTTGTCATGATTGCAGCAATGATAAGGGCTTCAGCATGACTAAACTGGGTCCTGACTTCCAGACAGAAAATCCTTCTTGGCATCACTGCATCCCAGCATGGCACCATCTTTGGTTTAACCAGTTTCTCAATCTATATAACCAGTTCATCCTGCCTGAGGTGTGTGCATCAATGTTTATTAGAGTAGACTCTCATGTCTTGTGTTTGCTGAAGAAAAGTCTCTGCCTAACACTTTTCATCCTTTCTTTTGCTGTTTCTTTCTCTGTGGGGGGGTCCTTGCTGTGGCAATTTCTTTCACATGTTGAGACTGTTGTTTTTCTAACACAAAACACTATACATTTCAAAAGCTTAGTAGGAAAGAGATATTTCTAAGTCATGTTTCTTGCCAGAGGAGTAGTGAACACTAAATGTTGGCTGTAGACAGTGGTAGACTTGGGATTTGGTAGTTAACCAGTAAAAATATTAAAACAGGCAAAGTCTGTCATCATGTAAGAGACAGCTTTCAACTTTACTAAATGTCTTTCTACTTACAAAGTTAATGGAAACCAGTCACAATGATAAAATCTGTGATTGTCTTAAATAGAAAGAATTCTTGGTTCCTTGTGGTAGAAAGAAGACTGGAATTTAAATTCTTGGGCTTTCCCTCCTCATTTTTAATTCCTTTCATTTGATTAAAAGAAAGTTTTCTAAATGAACAGGCCAATGCAGGAAGAAAAGAGAAATATACATCTTAGCAAGATAAAACCCCAACCCTTTTTAAAAAATACCCAAACCGTGCAATTATGAGAAATCCAACAGCCCCAAAACATGTGGACCCAGAGCAGATAGAGAAGGTAAACAAAACCTTGGGCAAAAATGGGCAAATTCAGGAGTGTTACTGGAGAATGCCTGATAAAAACATGACAGGAGAAACCACCGTGCAAAACCACTTGCAGTTCGGGAAAAGAAAGAGCAACGAGGCAGAGATGGGAGCTGCAGATAACAACGTGTGGAAAATTTCTGAGAGAAATCAGGGAGAAAAATAAGACAGAGAGAAATCAAAGAGATTCAGATGTGCTGAAATGCCAACAGCGTAGAGAAAATTGTGAGGGAAAGGAATTGTGAGAGCATGGAGTTGAAAGATGTGATAGCTCTGCAGAACCTCCCCAGAACATTGTGAAGAGAGGAAAATCACCCCAGACCCTCTGCCCCACCTCTGCCCAAAGGAGAAGATTCTACTGGGACATTGTGCTGCTGTTGCAGCCTTGCTACAGGTCAGGCCTGGAAGAAAACCTCAGTTCCTGCCCTCACTTTGTGAGAGCAGCTGTTCCTTCACTGATGCAGCACAATCCAGGCTCAGTCCCCTGCTTGGGCTCTGAGACAGCAGCAGTGCCCAAAAAACAAAGAGCAGAGTGTAGTCTAAGTCTCACAGCATCCAAACTGAATGGGCTGACTGCTGTTAGCCCAGGAATGATAATATTGGCCCCTGCATGGAAGCCAAAATGCAAAGTCAGCTGGTGTTCAGTGCAGATTTTTTTGTCTGCCCTCTGGAACAGTCTTTTAGAGTGATGAAAGGGGAAGTAATATTTTCTAGCCTATGAAAACTTCTATTGTAAAAATGGTCTAATCTGGTCTGTGCTAGAATGAAGCCTGACTCCCTGATGTTTTACATTAACAAACAGAGAGAGGCTCTCATCACAGCACACATTAGTGCCTGACACCTGCCTGTTCAGTCCTACTGCTGAGGTCAGCTCTCCCACATCTCAGCTGGGTCACCACCAGGTTCTTCTGGCTTAATTTGATGTACTGGAGGCTTTTTGTAGTGGAACATGAAGGATCTGGAGTCTTACTCAAGTCAATGACAAAACATTTTGTCTGGAAATAATCTCTGAGAGCTTTGCCAGTGTGGTTTAACAACAAGGTAACTAACAGATTATCAATTAGGGGCATTTTTCCATTTGTGGAGAAATACAGTGAGTGCTACTGTGAGAAGCTCCAGGGGAGGATTCATGCCACCCTGAAGCAGGTACCTACAAAGCTGAGTCAGGTGCATGGCTGCTTCTCTACTGTTCCATGGACCAGAACAGCAGCCTCAGGATTTGCTTAGCTTTAAGCACCCAGCTTGCACATGGCTCACGTTCAATTAGAAGAATCCACCCAGAGGACTTTGACATGTCTAGGTCAGGCCCTACAAGGGCTTGTGCATTTGGAAATAACATTTGCTGGGGGAAAAATCAAATCAGTTAAGCCCTTTTATTTGGAGGAATGTCTATATTGCTGTTTGTCCAAATTGAAAACTTTTTCTTTCGGTCAGGGTAGGGGAACCATGTTGGTTCTAACAGTACCTGGGGAAGATATCTCAGTCCAGGCTAGAATTGTTATCAAAATGAAGAAAACACAAGAACTGAAAGGTACTGCAGTGGTAATTGCTCCTGTTGGAAGAATTTGGACATTTGGGAGGCCAAAGGAACATCTGAAAGCCAAAGACACAAACCTGTCAAAATGGCATTCACCAGAACTGTGACTCCTCTTTGTCTCTCCTCTTCCTGATGCTGTCCTACACAGAACTGAGCTGTATCTGAGCAATGTTAATGCTAAAGTGCTAAAATATGCTTGTTACCTGTGCAAAAGTTTAATTTGACTTTAAAAATACCTCAGCAAGTATTCAAGTGTAGCTGGCACACATTTATGCTGCAACATAGCTCTTAGATGATTCCTCTTAAATGTTTAAATTTAGTAATTCCAGGCAATTTTGAAAAATATTGATAGTTTTACTAGTTTTTAGTAGTAATGGACAGTACATAATTACTAAAAATGTAATATTTTTACACCTGTGTTCTTTTATGATAGTGTTACTCCTGTGCAAAATTAAATGTCAGCAAGAGAAGAGTTATTCTAAAATGCAATTTAAAATAAATGTATTATTACACTGAGGAGGTAATATGGTGATTTAATATGGTGACTAGTCACACCTGAATAACTAGAGAGTTTGTTTTTACAGGAAAGCACTGAGTTTACCAAAGCAGGGGCAAAGTATTTTATTACAAATAGATTATCTTGGTGCTTTCACTGAGTTTGGTGCAAAACTTCATGTAGAAGCTGGGATCTGACAGAAGTCAAATGGCTAAAAGCAATTCTCCACTCACTGTCATTTGTAGGGCTGGAGAATTTATGACAGCTCATCTTTTAAATTCTGTTCAACCCAGGAACACCAGGTGCTGAATGAATGCAAATGTATGTTATATTTTTTCATCTAGAAATTTCTAGAGGGAACCTAATTTGCTGACACTGTAAATTCAAAAAATCTGTTTGGTGAGTATGTGGTTAATTGGAGTTAATTGCAATGCTGAAGTTCTTATTCTGACTGGGAAAGATTCTGTTTTATTTGTGGGTCTTCTTAGGGCTGGAAATCAAGTTTATCCGCAAATATGTCCACTGTGTCCTCGTTAGGAGGAGAGAGGTGTGAGAGGCTGCATGACTGAACCACAGATTAGAATGTGCCATTTATGCCATCCTCCACTTTTTTCTTGTTTTTCCTACTTCAACAGCATGAAAACTATGCAGGAGGTTTTGGGGAACCTCAGCTCAATAACAGCAGAAAAATTCTGGGTCTCTTTCAGGGTAAAACAACATTCTATAGAATGCATCTTCATTCTACATAAAATTGCTCTGCTTTCTCCTGAAATGGCCTCTCTAATTTTTTATAACTTCCTTATTTTCCATCAATGCAATTTCCCTTTGCTGATTTCTTGCATCAGACTATTCACTAGATAGGAGGATGCAAAAGAGAATTAAAAAATAAAGAAAAAATAAGGATCTGTTCCCAAAGACAGTGAAAACAATGGGAGTCAAAGAAACTGGCATTGACAAAAGATTTTATTTCCCTCAGGAGGGTAAGAATGATCCTAGCCAAAATTTTATAAAACAAAGATTCCAGTAATAAGTCCAACACAGCAGAACATAAACTGGCATCACATTTAGGTTCTTCCTTCCTTGCTAACACTGGCACACACCTTAGATTATGCTTGATGAGTGAAGTAAAAGTTGTCATTATTGCAATAACTGCATTCAGCATGGTCTTTAATCTTGCTGTGGGATTTTTGGCTGACTACTGTACATATTGCTTCTGACTGCTAAAAGCTGAGGGTAACCCCTAAAAAAAGATAAAATCTCTCTTTTTTAAAACTTTGGAAATTACAAACAGAAGAGCCTGTGATGTAGATACACACACAGAAGGAAATGATCTGAGACAGGCTTTAATAAGCTAAATAGGTTCATCCTAATGTAGATTCATGTCTTCATTAATTTAGTGGATGATTTTCAGAAGAGTGAGCTTCTCTTCCTCTGGAGCAGGAAAACGCAGCTAAACTCACCCCCTGCTGATTTGCTATGGGTAAAATCACCTAGAAATCACTTAATCTGAAAGCAAAAATCCTCTTAGGTATTTTCCAAATACTTCCTTGAGTAGGCTAAGCATAGGCAATCGTGTATGGAAGATCATGGTTTAGCTGAAGATTTTCCTGCAGTCCCAGCCCTGCATCTCTTCCCCTCAGCTGCTTTGGGAGGGAGCACTGGCTGTGTGTGCCCCAAGGAACTTACAGCTGGGGTTCAGATCCAAAAAATCAAATTGGAGGCTGCTGAGGGGCTTGGAACACAAACCCTGTGAGGAACTGGGGTTGTTCAGCCTGGAGAAAAGGAGACTCAGGGGTGACCTCATGACCCTCTACAGCTCCCTGAAAGGTGGCTATGCTCAGGTGGGGTTGGTCTTTTTCTCCAGGCAGCACAGACAGAACCAGAGGACACAGTTTTAAGCTGTGCCAAGGGAAGTTTAAGTTGGATATTAGGAAGAAGTTTTTTTATGGAAAGAGTAATAAAGTACTGGAGTTGTCTGCCCAGGGAGGTGGTGGAGTCACCTGGACTCCACCTGGACCCAGGGAGTCACACATGCCTGGGTGTGTTTAAAAAGGCTGGATGTGGCACTCAGTGCCATGGTTTAATTGAGGTGTTAGGGCATGGATTGGACTCAATGATCTTGAAGGTCTCTTCCAACCCAGTGATTCTGTGAATTCTGTGAAATCTCATGAGAGCAGCTGTCACATGGGGTTGCATAAAAGAAAAAGCAGCACTCAAGAAGCAGGAGTGTCTCAGGCACCAAAGCACTGCTCCTGAGGAGCTGAATGGCAACAACAGCCCTGTTCCCACCCCAGCTGCTCCACAGTGCCTGTTCAGCCCCCACATGCCAGCTGCTCCTGTGGCATGCAGAGCAGGACAGACAGGGAGGGAGCAAGAGCTGCAGCCAATCCATCACCCCAGCACCCTGTGTGCAGGGCAGGGTGTGCTGCAGCTGTGGATGGAGAGCTGGACACAACTGGTTAAAAAAAAAAAAAAAAAAAAACCAACAAAAAACCCCATATTCTAGTATGGCAATAATACACATTGGCTAAGGGAAATTTAATGCAAAATTACAGTTGGCTTGGATGCTTTTATCTTCTCTGGAAGCATTCAAATTTGGGGAAATGGTTGCCTCTGCACTGTAATAGCTTTAGGGTGGCTGCTGGGTTTGTTGAGAGGCTGTGGTCAGGAAGGTTTTGTTTGCAGGTGCTATGCCATAGGTCTGAATGGAATTCTCTGAATGGGGCACTTCATTCTCCTTATTGCACTTTGAGCATAGAAATTACACTAAACCACACGAATTCACTTAAACAAACAGGTCCTGTATCTCAGTGGTAATCTAAGTGCTACAAACTCTGTTGTTAACAGCAGCCTAACTTTGACATACTTGCTTTTGGAACCTGTATTTCAGAATTGATTTCAACTTCCCAAGTACCAAATATTGTTCTGGAAATTAAAGTCTTCTTTCTTTCTTTCTTTCTTTCTTTCTTTCTTTCTTTCTTTCTTTCTTTCTTTCTTTCTTTCTTTCTTTCTTTCTTTCTTTCTTTCTTTCTTTCTTTCTTTCTTTCTTTCTTTCTTTCTTTCTTTCTTTCTTTCTTTCTTTCTTTCTTTCTTTCTTTCTTTCTCTTTCTTTCTTCCTTCCTTCCTTCCTTCCTTCCTTCCTTCCTTCCTTCCTTCCTTCCTTCCTTCCTTCCTTCCTTCCTTCCTTCCTTCCTTCCTTCCTTCCTTCCTTCCTTCCTTCCTTCCTTCCTTCCTTCCTTCCTTCCTTCCTTCCTTCCTTCCTTCCTTCCTTCCTTCCTTTTTCTTTCTTCTCCCAAGGCTTTTTAAAATATCCCCTCGTTAAAACTTGTCACATTTCAGTATTGATTACCCATGCAGCTTGTAGCTGATATTTTTATTATTTTGTTTCATGGTTTTAACAGGATGCTGGACATCTCCATTTGGAGGCTCACTAAAAACCTACAATTTTCTATTTGATTGCCCGGATTTTTTTTTCTGATTTCTTATTCACTGAAAATGACCAAATATAATTTAGCTGCAGTACTTGCCTACAGTGAGATAAAGATATTTTTCTGTGCAATGCATACTCACATGGTGGTCTTTGCTGCATGACACTAAGGCAAAGATCTTTGCTGGGATCTGATATGGGAATCTGCATGAGATGATTTATGCTTTGTTCTCATTTGAGGAGGTTAAAGACTTTTTACCCTTCAGTGGCTCATTTGTGTCTGGCAAAGTTGGTGCCATGGATCAACTGGTGAATTAGTATCAGGCTTTAGTAGTGAAGAATGAGACTTTCTTTCTCCCCTCACAGTCTTTAAGTGATGTTGCTGGTCCAAATCCATTAATGGTTTTGCTACCATCCTCCAGCAACGTGGGAAAAGAAAAGACAAAGACTATTCATGTCAACAAGAGATTGGGAGGAGGGAACAAAACAAAACCAAACCAGACTTTCATAATCAAAGAAATGGCTCTGTCCTTATGCAGTGTAAGCCAGGATCAAAAAATGAAATGTATTTAGGATTCCCCAACAATAAATATGCCTGTAGTGTGAAAAAGAGTACCAACAACCCAGATATCTGGCATGCCATTTTAACTGCATGTTTCAGATGAAGAGTTTTGAGAACTCACCAAAAAACCTCCCAGTCTGAGACAGAGCTTGTGTCCACAGCCACATGATGGATGCCTAATGGTTTCCTCCAGACAAACAACCTTAAAATATCTTAGACCTTATTGTGTTGTTGTTGTTTATAGTTTCTACTGTAGTCAAGCCTAAGAGCCAAGGGACACAGCTGGGCTGGGAATGGCAGAAGGAGAGAAATAACACAGAGAAAGACCCCCAGATCCTGCAGTCTAAGCAAAACCTCATCTGGCACCTGCTCTTTCCTCTAGTTGATGGTTTGTGTTTGCTCCAGCCTGACTCTCCATGAGAACCTCTGAGATAAGAACAACTGTGGCTGAAATGTCTGTGTGTCACTGGCTTTTAAAGGGTTGTTGAATGAATAAACAACAATGCAACTTTATATGGGCCTGTTTGGGTTTTTGGGGTTTTGAGATTTGGGGATTTTGGGGTTTTGGGTGGTTTTTTTTCTCAGAGAGGGAATGGACTCCAATGGCTTTTGGAATATTTACACTAAACTGAGTTTTTTTGGAATCCACAAAATACAAGCCATAATAACCAATAAATTATATCTTCTGTGCTGTTGTGTAATTCCATTGTAATTCTCTGGAATTCTATTGAAATTCTTCTTGGTGATGCCTCTGTCCTTGCTGGATCTGGCCAAGGAATTGAATGAGGGCTAGTGAGGAGCATTAATGCAATGATGGAACATGTCCATTCACTCTATTGTGATTCCAGGCAGCCAGCTTCTTTTTCAAAGTCTCTCTTAAAGGCTGTGGCACTTGAATGAACCAGCACCAGAGTCAAGCAGGGCACTAGAAGCCAATTCACCTTCTGCTGCCTGACTTGTAAAAATATTTATGTAGAACCACAGGATTATCAAGGTTGGAAGGGACCTTCAAATCATCCAGGGTCCAACCACCCACCCAGCACTGCCACTGCACAAAGCCTCCCCTGGAGCTGCTAGTTATGAGAAAGAGTTTGAGATCCAGTGGGAAGGGGATGTGTTCACTCTGTTCCCACCACCCTGCTTTCATCTGGCTACTCCAGGCAGTGGCTGCTGTACCCAAAAACTCTCCCCAGCTCCCTGAGCAGCACTGAGAGCCCCACTGCCAGGGTTAGGAGCACCAGCACCACTCTTCCCTCAGCACAGCTGCAGTGAAACACACTCCTTTAAAAATGTGATGCAGGCACATCTTCACCCAGTGCTTTAAAAATGAAGGCAGAGAAATCCCTTTGCTAACTCTAACCTGAGGCCAGTGATTGTTTTTGGCTCTGTGAGTTTGTGGCACGTTATTCCCTTGGGATGATCTCTTGCATGAAGCCCCAGCCCCACCTCCTGAGCTCTCCTCTGCCTGATTCACGTGGCAAAATTCAGCCTAAGTTGCTCTCTCCAGATTTTTGCTGCCTGATTCTGCCTCTGCTCATTCTGTCTTCTACTGAAACTGCCTGTGAGTTGTTCAAACCCACAGTCTGATTTGTTTCTTCGCTCAACCCTGTCATGATCAATTGCTTCAGCTACTTTGAGTTTTCTGTGGAGAGTGTGCCAGTTTTACTTCCAAGAATGCAACATCCCCAACATTTTTCAATTATTCAGAGAGGTTTTAGGCTGTCATCATCTCCATCTCCCTGGAAGGAGCTACTCACACTTGCCCTACCTCTGGTCCTGCTGACACTAATGTGATGACATTGACTCTGCAGAGGTTCCTTCCAATTTCAGCAGGAAGGAGAGAGCAGGATCCATCCCTGCTCTGCTGCCTCTCCTGCCATGTGGAGCAATGCTGAGCTGCTCGGTGCATCTGGTTTCAAAATAAAACCCTCTACAACAGACAAATATGTTAAACCTTTGAAAGTCTTTTTTCCAGGTTTCAACAACATTCTCTTCAGAAACGAGCACTTAATGGAGTTCACTTAAGGTTGTTGAAGCCACAACTTGCTGTCAGCACTATTTACCACTTCAGTGGCTCAGCTAGAGCCTCAGCTGTTGTGAGCCAGTTCAGTGCTAATAAAGGAGTCCTCCTGATTTACATCAGCTGAAAATCTGACCGAGCTTCTGCCAGGCTGACAGCCTTCCTCTGCTGGGTTCCAGTAGCTGTTTACACGCTCACTCAGTGCAGACAGTAGGAAAAGCAGTTTTTCTTGCGACGCTCCTGCCTGTGCCCTATTTTGAATGTAGAACCAAACAAGCGTGTGGTGCAGTGTGTGCAGTGTGGTGTCCTCTATTGCCTGGGCACTGCAGCTGGGCAGGCACCAGGACTGGCTTTCACAGCCCTGGAATGCAGCTGGAGCAGCTCATCACTGGTGCCTTGTATTCTTCTCTCAAGGGCTGCATTCAGGGTCTCTTCTGCCCAGTCCTTTGGGAACTGATGAAGTAAATCTCCACCTCTCACTGCAATCCCCACTCCTTGGCTTTGCTCATCTGTGCTGAGAGGAGGGACTTTCATTTTTTCAATCATTACTTTTTAATTCTAATTTCCAGGAAGAACAGCTCAGTCCCTTTACATCCATTGAGCTTCTTTCTCACTGCTGCTGTAATTTCCACTCCTGCTCCCAAATTAAAGAGCCACAGACCTTGCCAAAGCCATGGCACTGGCCCTTTTCCAGCTATGCAGGTTGAAATTACCAATATTTTTTTTACTCCAAGCCTTTTATCATCTTCCAGGCTTCTGCCCTGGCTAGTGCTGTGTCTGAAGCCTGTAAAAAAACTGTATCATCAACTTACAGAGCCAAAGCCCTGCAAAATGGCAGCCATCTGCTTCATGGCAAACTGGCAGTGCCCAGTAAGCTGAGAAGTGGATGATTTTAGGGAATAAAACCACAATGCCTTCTGTCATTTATTTCAATAGTAACATTAATTTTATTCTCTTCTCCCCCCCAGTTTGCCACAGAAATTTGCTGAGAGCCATTATGGGAGGTTTTGACCCTCTGAGTTATTAGATTGATAAAATGTCAGTTTACACCTCCTGCAGAAGCCCAGCTTTTATAACAGCAGGGAATGATGCTTGCAGGCAGACCCAGACATCCTCTCTTGGAAGGTACCAAGGGAATCTTAATTTCCTGTTAGCTCATGCCCATTATTTAGTAGGTGGAGAATGGTGGCATCACCCAGGGCTGGAGCAGAGGGCACTGAGCTCAGGGACACCACCCCTGGGGAACTCTGAGCTGTCATCTGGAGGGAGAGCTGAAAACTGGCCTGGGGCAACTCAGCTCTTGGGGTGGAGAAACCAGGATGCAAAGGGGTGGGAACATTTGTAATCCACCACAGGGCCCCAAATCAAACAGCTGAGAGACAATTTTTTGACACTGCCAATACTAGAATGTTTTAAAGAGAAAAGAGTGAAATCCACAACACGTGTGATTTGCTTAATAATTATTAGAGCATTGCATTTGTGCCTGTGCCTTAATTTCCTTTCTGAAAGGTGCATTTTTACCATTTTAAAATATACCTTTCTCAAAAAAAAACCTCTTTTAAAAACAAAATCTAAGACTTTATCTTGATTGCATGCTTCCCTCAGATGGAGCTTTAAAGAGAAGTGTTGTATATGACACGAAAAAACTGTGAGAGCTGACAACAATAGATCTTGCTCAGAAGAGCTGCTGCCACCACAACGTTTATGATTTCTGAATTTAATTTTAATGTACAGATCTCACATTTTTGTGTCAGTTTTTAAGGGCATATCAGGATATTGTGCTCCAGCACTGTATGTTAATGGATTCCTGCCTCCCTCCAGGAAAAATGGAATATTTCTTCCCTGAGCTTTCATGCACTCTTCTGCCAAGTCAAAGCAGAAAGGAAAAACTGTGTACAATGTTTTAATAGGCCAAATGTCAATTTGTTTTTCTGAAATCTTTACCAATCTCCCTGGCATTTAGTATTCAAAAAAAAAAAAAAAAAAAAAAGGAGGCAGAAAAATATTAAAGCTTTCATTTCAGTCCACAGTGCCTGAGACATCCAACAGGCCATGGTACATGGAGCTACATTTTTCTCTTATAGAGGAAAGGGGGGCAATGAAAGATGCTTGAGATGGTGGACAGCATCTGGGTAAAAAAGAAAGGCATAGAATCAGATTGTACTTTTGAGACTTTTAAGACAGCTTTCATTAATTTCTGCTGAATATGGCTAAAGACAGTGCACCTCCCATTTGGTCAGATCTTGTCTTTCCCTCAAAAGATGAGTTTTTTCCATGTATAAAAATATTTCAATTTCTACCTCACTTGGAAACCTTTCTATATTTCCAGCTTGCTAGACAACACAGCGTGAATGTAAACTGAATGTTTTTGCATATTAGCATTGTTTGATACTTGGTATTTGAACAAATCAGCACAGGCTCCTTGGTATCAGCCAGGAAAGCCCAGCTGAGTCAGGTATTTCATTTGGCATAAGAGTTCAAGAGTTTGTAAACTTCATTTCCAATGCAGGGGCTGCTGCTTGATCACCCCACTGAGAGATGCTTCCCTCTCTTGAACCCCTGGCTGTCCAGGTAGTCCCTCTGATAAAAGAGAGACAGGATCAGGTTTGCTTTTTTGCTTCCCAAAAGCTATGGAGAGACTTGGATAAGCAATGCTTCTAGGTATTTAGCACAAAAACTAGTATCTAATCCAGATTTGGGTTATACAGGGACAGCTCTGTGCCCACAGTTACCTGTCAGCAGGATTTGTGTCATATTAAGAGATGCCCAGCAAGGCTCAGAGGTATCAGCTGCAGATTTAAGTGACTTCTATGAGTTGTAACTCTTTTGTATTTTCAGTTACACCATTTTTGAGCGGGAAAAGGAGCCTGGATTTTAGTTAAAAGGTCTTTACTGCTGAGGGTGGGTGTATTAGCAGCCTCTGGGATCACCCTTGTCCACTGGATATTACAAAGAGATTCAGTTTGGGACCTTAGCCCATGTCAGGGTGTGTGGGAAATGGAATTCATCCAGTTTCACTGTGAGCATGATACAGGCTTTTTGTGTTATTGCCACGCCCAGATAGTGAATTCTGCCCAAAACACCATTGGACACAAGATTTTCTGGAAATATGCTCCATTACCTGCCAGGCCTAAGTGCTGCATTCCTGTTGGGACTGTGAGTTGCTGCTGCTGGAACAGTTCTTTCCTCTGCCCCTGGAAAATGGGGTGTTGACTTTTCCTGCTATTGAGAGGGCACTGAGGCTTCTCAGTGACAGCACAACAGAACAGGACAGAAAATAGTGTAAAATAGTGAGTCTGTTCACTTCACAAGAGTTATTCTTCCTGATGCATAGGAACACTTCTTTTCCATTGAGCTCCAGTTGAAAGTCCACAGGACTCTTGCACTGAAATCCCAAAGAAACCTGATGTCATGGCTCATCTAATTAATTCTCTTCCAGGGCTGTAAAAGCAATAACTCATCAGAGGGAGGTTAGAGGTACTTGAAAGTAAGATTCATCCTGTTTCTCCATCACTGGTGCCTCCCCCTTCCTGCTGCCCATCTAAATGTGAGGAAGGTGCCAGGTCCCTGCAGACCTGGTCTAAAACCAGCCCAGAGCCTGCAGGGAGGGCAGGGGCAGGCACCTCTCTGCAGCTGAGGAACACAGACCCAGCCTCACTGGAGAAGGAAGCTTTTCAGAGAGCTAGAAGGAATATACATCCATGACAACACAAGCAAGAATTCACAACTTTTCCTTTGAAACAGCACAAAAATGTGTCCAAAGGATGGAGGTGCTCCTTTGCCTAATGGTCTAACATTCTGAAATTATTTCACCCAAAAGTACAGCTCCCAACAAAGTGCTTTTTGCCCAACTCAGATCTTTTCCATCTGCTGTGGTCTGTGCAGGATCCATTCATATTTGAGTCTTCCTGGCTATTAGCCCAATGAAGTGATCTGGCTAGGATAAAAGAAAATGGTTAATTTACATTTTCCCCTTCTGGCATTTTCACTCTCTTCTATATTTTTAGTAGAAAAATTCTGTTTACAGAAGAGAGGTTCCTAAGGAGTATGTTAGGCGAAAAGAATAGCCATAGGCAAAAAGTTGACTTGAAATATATTTCAGCAGATATTTATATTCTAGTTAGCTCAAAAATTTCTCATAAAATATCTTCTCTTCTCTACTCAGAGGAGGAAGGGATCATTTGAGGAAAAAAATAATTTAATAGTTTCAGCCTTTTATTTTTCTGCTAAAAATACCCCTGGATTTGACCAAAAGAGAAATATATTTTCAACAGAACATCAGTGACCTCCCCAGTACATGGATAAGTAATAAAAGGATGGCATATGGCCCAAACAGTGTGCAATCAAAGAGATCTTTAGGCATTTTTAAAGCCCTGGCTATCACAGGAGATAGTGTTGATTCAAGTTCCCTTTCATCTTTTTTTTCTCCCTATGCTGTCAGAACCCAGCTAAAGTATTACCACAGATGATTCAGGGAGGATGGAAAGGTACATCTCATTGGGTTCTGACAATGAACCCTTCATCACCCCAAGAAGAGCTTGCCTGGAATGTCACATTCCTACAGGAGATTAGGAACCAGCAGGCAGGAGATGGGGTTAATCCCTGTCTTCTCCTTGAGACTTCAAGGCTTTCATGGAGACTTGTGGTTTTCATTCTGCTTTCTGCAACAACACCAGCTTTGGGTCTGAGTTCAGCATATGGACCTCTCCAAGGCCTGGAAACGTGAGGATCCTGTGTTTGGGTTGGGTCTCCTCCTGTTGAAAACATGTCATTGCCTTGGGTGAATTGTGATCAATGTGTATTTAATAAACCACAGGGAAGCGTGCAGCTATTCAGTACCTTTCACCAAAGGCTCTGAAAGTAATTCACAAATAAATGGCCAAGTTTCATAACAATTTCTCCTTCCAGGTTTTCTAGATAGTAGGAAAGCTGACATTCAAGTGGCTTTCCCACAATCACACATCAAAACTGCACCAACTTGTGAACAGAACTAATCCATCCCAATTCAGCTCTAGTTTCATTCTCAAACAAGATTTGTTATTACTGCAATTCTATTTATCCAAAGTTGCCATTACTGCTGGCCAGAAATAGACATGATCATTTACACCCATGTACCATTTTTTTAGCTTGAAACTTCTTCCCCTCTTTAACATGAATAAATGAAATGGATAAATTTCAGCAATCAGAAGAGAAGGTGTGCAAGGAAAAGGAGCAACAGGTTCAAACACCAACTGCATGTCCCAAAGCAGTGCTGGCTGCTCCTGACCTGGCACATCACCCTTGGAGGTGATGGCTCCTGCCATGCTCATCACAAAGCTGAGAAGAGTGGCAGGAAGGGTGGAAAGCAAGAGGCTGTGTCTGAAAACTGGGGACAAATCCAGTCCTGGTCAAAGCAGATGTAATTGGGCTGCTCAGCAAAGCTGAGCACTTTCACAGCAAAATTAATTTTGTTGTTGTTCTCTGGATCCTGAATTCCTGCCCTGCCATGTAAGAATGATGTCCAAGGCCAAACAGTTATTAATAATACTCATTAATTAATAACAACAGTAGTGCTATTGGAAAATTTCAGGTCCCATACTCACAACTTGCTGCCAAGGTAGTCACTTCCCAAACTGACTTCTAAAATTAGAAACAAACAGGCCCCTTCTAAAGGCAATAAACAGCATTTTAATTGGACTAAACCCTATAAATCTGTCAGCAGCCAGTTACCCTGGCTCCCCTGTGTGATCAGCAGCTCTGAATGCCCTCCTGGGTCTTTTCCAGAGGGCTATGATGGGATCTGATGTCATCACAACAAAGGTGTGATGGAACAAGGCAGCGTGGACTGGTGCTCAGCACTGGGGAGGACATGGCCAGGATGTGCTGGGTGTGCTGGGCAGGGGGTGTCCCCATCAGCAGGGCAGAGGGACAGCTCTGTGCCACACTGCTCTGACTCTGGGGGCTGGGGATGCATGGACATGGACATGAACTAACACCTTGGGTAACTCTCATGTCATGAAACACATATTGGAATTCATTTTCCTTAGCTGAACCAGTACATTTTCATCTATTTGTTGTGTGATGTAAGTCTTATAAAAGAATTCTCACACATCAAGTGTCAGCCTTGTTATGCAGAAGATCCCATCGAGAGAAGTGATGCCCTGGTATCATCTCCCTGACAAGAACATGTTTATAGGAAAAAAAAAAAAAAAACCAAATAAGTACACAAATCTGATGGGATGAGGAAACAAGTCTTTTCTGATTGAGCAATACTGGAAAAAAATCATGATACAGTTCCCAGAACACTAGAAATAATCAGCAGTAGCTGTAGATCTATGCTACTGTTTACACTTTGCTTACTTTTTATTGCTATAATTTTCATTCTTGAAAGAAAAATAAAATATTTCACCAAACAGAACTAAATATTTTACTCTAAACTACATTGGTCTGAGGCTCTTATAGAGTGCATGAGACAGCCCTTTCCACGCTTCCCAGCAGACACACAGCATCACCTGTCACAGGCTGTCACCTGGCTGTGGCTGGGTGACCTCCACCAAGCTGTGGCCATTTAACCACTGCAAAACTGATCCTCAACTGCAGATGTGCTCAATACCAGGCTCCAAAGGAAAATAATAATAAATTTCAGCAGCATGCCTGTGAAAACAACTGATTCTCTGGGCCCTTGAAATACCCTGTATTTATAAACAAAGAGGGATTTAGTTTTTCTTGTCCTAGCAAAACAGACTAGAACATTTCCCCACAGTTTTCTTTCACTTTAATTAGCAAGCAAAGAGGGAATGTCAAAGAGCAATTATACAAAATATATACTGTGCTGATTAGGGATTTCTTTTCTGTAGCATGGAGAAGGCAGCTAGAAGTTCCCATTAAATCTCCCTCCCCCTCTAATGAGATATGCCTTATCCAACCCAGGAAGATACAATTAACTCAGGAAAGAAACCAGCCACTTTCTCAGGGGAAAAAAAAAACAGAAGGGAGAGAAGGAAGGATTCATGTTAAAAGGTGAAGCATGAAAGGCTGATCCTGCAGATCCTGGATGTGTATCTGACTCAAAAGAAGCATCCTGAGCAGCTCCAGACATTTAAATAAGCCCACAGTTCAACAAAGCCCAGTGCTGGTCCTGAGCACTTGTGGGCTCCAGCCTAAATCACCTCTCTGTCTGCCTAGAAGTGCTGGGACCATTTGCTTCCCCTTGCCCAGGGAATGGCTGTTTGGGGTTAGGAGATTGAGCAGGGGCTTAAAAGGACCCTAAAGGCCACCACCAGTGCAGGCTGTGATCTCTGGGGACTGCAAAGATTGTGTGGTCCTGGATGACCTAAAACAGCTCTGAGAAAGTTGTGCAGGGACTCTTTATGTAATGATGGGACAAGGGGGAATGGCTTGATGCTGAAGGAGGGCAGATTTAGATTAGATATTAGGAAGAAATTCTTTACTGTGAGGGTGGTGGGGCCCTGGCACAGGTTACCCAGAGAAGCTGTTTACACCCCATCCCTGGAAGTGTTCTAGGCTGGGCTGGACAGGGCTTGGAGCAACCTGGGGTAGTAGAAGGTGTCCCTGCCCATGGCAGGGGGCTTGGAACCAAGGGATTTTAAAGGTCCCTTCAACCCAAATCATTCTGTGACTGATTCTGTGACCAGTCAGCCCCAGCTGCACCTTGGCTTCAACCTTTACTTCCCCCAGGGAATGGATGCTCCTGGGGGCTGCCCACCTCGCACCTCAGCCAGCCTCACTGCTCACTTGTATTACTTCAGGGTGTTTTGGGTTGGTTTGTTTTTCCTTTCCCCATGACATTTGCTATTATTTTATGTGAAGAGGCACGGCATCCCTCTCTCCCCTTGCCCCTGGCCATGGGCAGAGTGTCCCGGTGCCAGAACGGGGCTGGAGCGCGTCCTCCTCCAAATCCTTCCTCACCGAATAGCGGGGTCACGGAGAAAAAAAAAAACAAAAAACAAAAAACAAAAAAACCAGAAAACCCCAGCAACAACCCAGGAGCATAAATTGGACCCAGAAGGGCAGATGCAGACCGAGCAGGAAGCGCTGGCCCGAGGCGAAATGAAACAGCTGTTGCCATTGTTCCATCTCTGCGCGCTCCGGGCCCGGCCGCGGCTGCAGCTGCTCGCAATTACCGCACATGAAAGGGGGGCACGGGATTAGGCGAGTGACGAAAAAGCGAGGGGACCGCGAGATTTATCACCGAGCATCGGGCCCGAGCAGCCCCGGGACCTGCCCGGGCCGCACCGAGCTCTGCCACGCTGGGGATGCTGAGCATGGAATGCTCGCATGGGGATGCTGTGCCCGGGGATGCTGTGCCTGGGATGTGGGATGTTTCTCCCGGGGATGCTGTGCCCGGGGATGCTGTGCCCGGCATGATCACATGGAATGCTCACACGGGAAGCTGTGCCCGGGATGCTGTGCCCGGGATGCTCCTCCCGCAATGCTCATATGGGATTCTGTGTCTGGGATGCTCACACGGGAAGCTGTGCCCGGGGATGCTGTGCCCGGGATGCTCACAAGGGATGCTGTGCCCGGGGATGCTCACACGGGATGTTCACACAGGATGCTGTGCCCGGGGATGCTGTGCCCGGGGATGCTGTGCCCGGGGATGCTCACACGGGATGCTCACACGGGATGCTGTGCCCGGGGATGCTGGAGATGCTGTTCCCAGGATGCTGTTCCCGGGATGCTCTCACGGGATGTTGTGCCCGGGAATGCTCACATGGGATGTTCATATGGGATGTTCACACGGGATGCTGTGCCCGGGGATGCTCACACCGGATCCACACCCGGGATGTGCCCTCGGGACACCAGAGCTGCCGGCCGGGTCTGCTCGGGTCCGCAGAGCAGCAGCAGGTCCTTAATTCTCGGCATGATCCTCCCCGAGGGATCTCACCGGGACTGGGGAGTAACCGGGCTGAGCCTAGGGGCAGATTCCATCACCTCTCCTCGTACCAGCCGGAAAACAAGCGAACAAGATACAAGTTTAACATTTTTTGTGAAATACCTCAGCACTCCCACACAATCAGAGCTGTAAAATAAAAATAAAATAAATAAAACAAAACAAACCCTCACAGCTTTCTTTTTGCAAGGAGTGATGAGCACAAGAAGGTTTTTTCGGAAGGTGGAGCATGTGTTTGCCATCTTCACTCCTGATATGGAAACCATATGCTTAAATACCCCACCAAACATACGCAATATAACACTCTTTTTTATTAAAGGTGGTTTTATAAAAGCTATCCACCTTCCATCCACTGGTGACTCCCAAAGAGGTCACATATTCTTCATTGCAACTATCAATACGTATTTGGGATAAATTAGGCTCCAAATAGACTGTTTCTGATTATTACTGCCAAGGGAGCAAGAGGCCGTCTTATTTTCCCTCACTGATAAATTAAAAGAACTGTAATGGGTGATTTCTGTAACCTGTAAAAGGGCAACACCATCTGTGACTCATTTAGTGTTGCTTTAAAGAAAATTTATTTTATTAATTTGGGCAGAGTATAAAGAGAATATACTTTTTTTAAAAACAACTCTACTGCTAAAGAGAAAGAAGCAGCAGCAGATTTGCCCCATTCCTAGAAGTGTTTGCCCCATCCCTGGAAGTATTCAAAGTCAGGATGGATGGAGCTCTGAGCAACCAGATCTAATGAAAGATGTCCCTGTGCACATGATGGGGGTTGGAACTAAGTAATCTTTAAGGTCACTTCCAGCCCAGGCTATTCTATGATTCTAGAAGAAAACCCTGACTCAGAAAAAGTATTTTGCAAATGAAAATTGCCTGAAGTGTTATTAGAAGTGCAGAAGCTCCTGCCTCCATCTTAACTTTGATGTTTTTTGCCCTGGCAAATAGATCTCAACATGAGATGGCTTTAACAAAATTCCATATAATTGGTGAAGGGATAGATGTGAAGCAAAACATGGGAAAAGCAGAACTGAGATTGAGGCTCCTCCAGTGCTCCTCTCTTTTTGGAGTCAAAAGGAACCAACCAGCCATCCCCTGGTGTGTTCCTTACAAAGACCCATATAAGATTATTTCCTTCAGGTTGTGCAGACAAGAGCAGCAACATTTTGTCAAACAGGTTTTTAGTTTATGCAGCACACAAAAACACCAACAATGAAGAATCAGGAGAATGTAGAGGGAGAGGGGATGGCAAATTCTCATTCTTCAAACCAGAGATAAGGGTGGCAACCACGATGTGACCACCTTTGTCTGGACTGACAAGCAGGAAGTGGAGAAAAGATCAAAAGCAAGTGGAAATCAAAAGGATTAAGATATTGAAATTCTTCTGTTTTGCCACAGGCTGTCACCCTAGCTCCACGTATCACTCAGCCAGACAGGAACACTGTGCAAAGCAAACAGAAATAGCTCTAGAAGTCTGGAAGCTTGCTCCTCTTGAAATTTAATTGGCCTGCAGGTTTCCCACAGCCTCAACTCCCCTGCTTGTAATTCAGAGACTAATATTGAATAGTAATTATAATAAATAATTATTAAGCAATACATTAATTTTTATAAGTAATGGCAAATTCTATGGGCCTGAGATGTCCAGAGGAGTCTGCTTCAACTCTGGAGTGCCAAATGACATCTTTTCTGCTGCAAAGATTTCTTTGTACAAGGTTTTTCCACAGGGTTTACACATGAACAAAGTTATTGTTTGCTCTTTGATCAGGCTAAGTTGCTTTGGACTGCTTAACCCCTGTGCAGATTGGGCATTTTACACCTGTCCTGCTTCAAGGATCAGGACTCAGCACAGTTTTGTACCTCTGAACATCTGGATCTTCCTTACAACCTGTGACTCATCCAATTACGTTTTTTGTCACCACTAACATCAGCCCTGAGACACTTCCACAGGAAGCTGTCCATCTTTGCACACCCACCTGTTCCTCTGCTAAACACTTTGTGAGTCAGTGGAGTTGGATCCCTGAAGGCACTCAGGTTAATCACTGCTCTTTCAACATTTTGGACAAAACCTCCTTTTCCTGGTGGAAAGATTATAAAGGTAGTGCTATTTTCATGGCTTGCTGTGGAAAACATGGATGGACTTGCAAGTTGTAAATGAGAAAAGAGGAAAATGTGTTTTTTCAGGGTATCTGAAAGGACACTGTTTTAAGCTGTGCCTGGAGAAGTTTAGGTTGGACTTTAGAAAGAATTCCTTCTCAGAAAGGATGATTAGACATTGGAATGGGCTGCCCAGAGAGGTGGTGGGGTCTCCATCCCTAGAAGTGTTTAAGAAAAGACTGGACCAGGCAGTCCAGTGGTGTTAGGTCATGGGTTGGACTTGATGATCTCAGAGGTCTTTTCCAACCTAAATGCTCCTGTGATTCTGTGGTTTCTGAAACACAATGATACCATGTTTGCTCTTCTGAGAAAAGAGCAGAAACGTGTGAAATACTCATCAGAATATTTCATTGAAGAACCATTATGTTAAAATACTTCTCATCAAATATGTTGATCTTCCTCATTAATAGTATTTTAATTTGTGCCTAGTTTACTAACAGCTAGAACCATCATAACTTATCCAAATATCGTTTCACTTAGTGATCAAATTTTCACAAGTCTCTGGCCTAGCTGTGACTTCTGCAAAGATAGATTTGATGATCCCATCATGTCTTTCTTCCCTTTTGCCACAGAGAAGTTGCAATTCAGGTATGGAGCTGCTCAAACCATTCCATTTTGGTTTTCATACACAAACTGTTCAGGTTTGGTTTGTTTCTCTAAGTGGCTTTTTGCTCTGTTTTATTCTGGTTTTGTCAAGTGGAAGTTGGGGATAAGGAGGTGGGATTATTACCCAACGGTCTCCCTAAAGCTGATATTTAAAAAGGGGTTCCATTGGTGCAGGAGGAAACAATACTTTTCATATTCATCAGCTAATCGGGCTTTTCCAAAGTGGCTCTGGAGCTACACCAAAAAAAAAAAAAAAAAAAAAAAAAAATTTACTTTGGGAATGACGTATTGTGAAGTATGTTCATGGTGGCAGTACAGTCTCCTGCCCTGTGAGATAACCACATTGTGTATTTCTTTATTTCACACTGCACATGGGGAGACCTCCTACCTAATTTTTGCACAGTGCAGCTGCCTCTTCAGTGAAAGGCTACTGAAGTCTGAATTTGCAGGTGATGTAATGGCTTGGGGAATTAAGTCTTATTTTTTCCTTCCTCTTTACCTCCCTCTATTTGCTTTATTTTGTTTTGTGCTATATGAGCCTTTAGTCAAATATCCCACATACACACTCATCACTGGGACAGCTTTGAACACAATGCATGGGCATGTCTGGGCACTGCATTAATACATCTTCTCCTTGTCTCTCTGTAGATTATCCTCTGTTAGTGTAATTTATAACTCCAGCCCTTTGTGTACATGCTTCCATTCTGAAAATGTAATATCACTGCTAATTAAACAGTGGTTTAAGAAGTCAGCTGATAGCTCCTTGCAGCATCTAGGAATTAACCTCACCTGGGAGCAAGCTGCTGGTTGAGGCTCAAGGGAAGCTTAGATAAAGGCAGGGAAAAGAAAAGACATCAAAGAAGTAGTCACCACCAAAACCTCATCCTCCACAAATTCTAGGTGTGGAAACATTTCCCAGCCATAGGGATCCTCCCTCCACTGGATTTCCAAATAACTATAATCATCAGAATTCCCTCTTTCACCTCCCTCTGGCCTGATTATCTCATCTTTCTCATTTGAACTCGCTTGTTACGAGCAATACATTCACTCCCCTTCTCTTTATTACTTTGATCCCAAAAAAGCCTAATTTGGCTCAGATGGTGCTAATTTAGCTGTGCAGAGCTTAGGGACAACAGTGTCCTGGTGGGCTGCTGTCACCTGTGAACAAGGTTTTGTTCCTAATCTAAAAGATCTCCTTGGGATTTCTTTTATGTGTCCTTTCCTGGAGCTCCCTCTGGTCCAAACTGGTGTGTGCAGAGGACAGAGCTGTCTGGATACCTGAACAGTGCTTGAAATTCAAAAATTCATGTAAACTTTGGGAATCTAATATTCAGAAGTCTCCAATTATTTTGGGGTGTTTTCTTGGTTTTGGGGATTTTTGTTTGTTTGTTTTCTTTTTCAAATTAAATATGCTTCTTAGCAGAAGACAGGGAATAAACAAAGAAATCACAACCCAAATTAGACTCATTCTGGGTAGCCTCATGTCAAAACCCAGATACCAAAATCACTAATCACTCTGGATGTAAATTTTAGGATGTTGACAGAGCATATATTCTGTGATAAAGAGTTTAGTATGGATATACAGCTGAGATAAGGAGGTGATTTAATTCTACAACAGATAAGCAGAGTAAATTTCAAGGGTTACACAGGAAATCCATCCAGCTCTGTGGGATGGAATAGTATCACTCCTGAGTATTATTAATGCACCTCAATTCTTTATTCTCTCTCCTTTTTTCCCCCTTTTTTTTTTTTTTTTTTTTTTTTTTTTGTGTGTGTGTGTGTGTGTGTTCACAATTTTTAATAATATGTTTGGAAACTGATTAAACTTAAAAATCAAGACTTGGGGTTAAAGGCAACCCTGTCTAACTATCTTATTATTTATAAAAAGATTATCATTAAATATCTTATAGAGAAATTTTCAACCACTGCAGAATCTGAAAGAAAAAAAAAAAAAGAGCGGAGGAAAAAATGGCTAATGTGTCTACTTTTTAATTAAATGTAAATATAATTTGTAAGGCTTATGGGTTTTAAACAGAGAAAATTTACTCTGCATAATTTCCTTTCTGGTTAACCTTAGAGACAGAAGTTTAAGTAGGGTTATTCAGAAGAATTTTGTAGCTATTAAGCCAGTTACAGCTCCAGATCCATTGTTGCAGATTGCTTTAGACACATCCAAGGCTTCACCTGAAGTGAAAGTTCCTAATTAACAGTGACAACATGGTGATTCTGAGCATCAAAACAAACTTTATTAAACAACCTGGTTTACAGCTTGTTGTGGATGTCAGCAGACTTTTCATCTTTATTGCTGCAGACAGATAACAAGGCTCTGATCCCTGAGTACCCCAGGAATGGCTCAAACACACAAAAGTGAGCTCTTGGTTATTTTAATGTGACAAGTAAATATAGCCCAGTTACAAACACAAAGGCAGGATAAATAGGTCTGACAATACAGCAATGCCTAAATTACTGCCAGCTTAGTATTAAAAGTTCTGTCGTGGTTTCTGGTTCAAAGAGTCCCATAAAAATCAGAGTTAATTTAAAACTTAGCCATCCATGGGAGTATTTCTTATTCACACAATACAGGATCTCTTGCACAGGTCTGTTTATATGCTTCAGCTATGGAGAAATTCTCATTTCAGTTCAAGAAAGTACCTATAATCAGCCCAGCAAAGTAATTAAGCACATGCTTAACTATATACTTTATTTAAGTATGTGCCCATTACTTGTCATCATTTCACCTGTCACAGCTTTTTGAGCCAGTTGCTTCATTATTTGCTGCTTCTTTTTTTTTTTTAATTAACTAATTCCTAACAAGATTGTGATACTTGGATTACAGTAGATCAAATGTTATAGAATACTACTGGGTTTTGAATCAGATCATGATCCAGCTAATATGAAAAGCCCACTAAGCATCACTGACTAGAGACACTTGAAATTCCTGATTGTCCCATGGAAATCCATGGAAATCTTCCCTAATTTCAGGAGGAGAGTCATCTGCCAGTCCATAACAGGCAGTGAAGGAGGAGTGAAGGAAGGTATTCTACCAGCAGGCAAAGGGTCACCAACCCTAGAGAGACACTAGGAGATCAAATACAAAGAATTTCCAGACTGAATTACAGATTTGTAGGCTGGTTGAGCAGTGAGCACCACCAGCACCCCTGGGACAGGGGCAAGTTTCTCAGCTCCAGCAATGGAAGATATTGTTTGATCAGAAATGAAAGATGCTTCCACCAAATGGACAGTACAAAAAAAGCATTCCCAACCCATACTCAGTCATGCAATTACTGGCAAAAGGGACCTCTGGAGCTCTGCAGTCTAAGCTCCACCTCAGAGTGAGGTCAACACTGAATTCAGACCAGGGCTTTGTTCATCTCAGCCTTGAGAACCTGCAAGAATGGGGATTTTATGCCTTTTCTGGGCCCTGCTCCACTGCCCAGTGAGTGCAGCCCCTCTGTGCCATGACACCACTGCTCCCCTCCAGGCAGATCTCTGTCGTTATCGCGATTCCGCCGGAAAGTAACGACATTGACTCCTCCAGTTAACAGCAAAGAGAAGCAACTTTATTGAGAAGGCAAACCACTTTTATAGTGTGGATCGCAGAAGAAGAGAGGAACGGCCGTCCATTGGATAGTAGAAGAAAACAGAAAGTTCTCACGGATTGTGAGAACTGTTTTTCCTTACTTTCTGAAAAACAGCAGGTGCTATATCTTGTTGTGAGTTCCTTCCTGTTTTTCCCGAGGTTTATCACCTTGGGAAGATCCAGGGAGGAACAGAGAAACTGCAACAGGCCCGAGAGAAATTTTCCTTAGCATAAGAAAGGAGAAAAGGCCTCAGGCCTTTACAATTTTCAGCCTGTGGCTTCACTGAAGCCCACAGATCTCAGCCCAGCTTTCAGTTCCCTGCTCTCCTACAGCTGCCTGCTGTTCCCATCCACCTCCCCAGCTTTTCCCTAAACCCTGCTGCTGCTGCTGCTTGCTTGTGACTCCTAGCTCACCCTCCAGAGCCCTGCAGAAGCCAAAGAGTTCCCAAGCAGGAGCTGCTGGCCTTTCCCACAGCAGAGACCTGTGCTGGCGCCATACGGAGAGCACATGCTGTGTCTGCACTGCCAGGAAGCTGCAACCCAGAGCCCTGCTCCCAGCGTGATCCCAGGGCTGGGGAAGGGGCTGGAGTGTGTCCCAGATCCCCAGAGCCTGCTGCTGTGTGCCCTCCTCACCCACACTGGGCTGGGAAGGGCAGAAGGTTTGGGGATGTGCTGGCCATGGCACAGAGCAGGGTGAAATGGATGTGCATACCCAGAGCAAGGAGCAGGGAGCCTTTCCTGCATGGCTTATTTTACTGCAGCTTCTGTGCCCAGAAACACACCAGGGCTGGCACCAGATTAGTCAGAGGAGAAGGGAGGTCTGGCAGGGATGGATGCTTCACCAAGTGTCTCCTGCTGCTCCTGCTCTTAACCTAACGAGCTGGGGCTCCAGGCAGTGACTTTTGGTGCTTTCCCTGAAACCAGTGTCTCTTGGAATGGTATGTTTCCTCCTCAGCCTGCACAAAACTTTAAGCCAGCTTCTCCAGGCTTGGTGCACCCTTGCCCTGCTGGAACTTAACTGATGGGGGTAAGCCAGGACCCACCAGGCTTAACTCTGCAAGGGCTGTGCTCTGGCTTTCCTCAGTGGATGCTCTTTCTCCAGGCCTCCTTCTACCAGGGGAAGAAGGGAGAATCTCCATCCCAAGTTGCAGAAAGTATTGAAAAAGTCTTTTCTTACATTCTGCCCTCTGAAGGAAGCAAGAAGAGAACTGTTGTGAGGAGTCACCTGTAGTCTCTGTCCAGCTCACAGAGGCTCTGCTGCAAAAAAAACCCCTTTTCTCTCCAAGGGAGAGAAGGGAGCCAGGACAGAAAGGCAAGTTCCCAGCTGCTCATCTGGAAAGACCAGCAGGGCTGTTAGGAGGAGGAGGAGGGTGTGGGAGAGACAGAGGCTAGCCTGTGATCTGGGTGTGAAAGAATCCACAGTTGAGCAGGATCAATAAAACAGTGCCAAGGCTTGTGATGAAGGGAGCAGAGAATAGGATGGTGGAGAGTAAAAGAGAAGGAGCCCCCCTACAGCTCCTGAGAAGAGAGGGGTAGGTAAAAAGGGAGCTCTGATACCACCAGGCCCACAGGAGACTCAATGGGTTGTCTCATTATTATGGTGAACAGACAGAGCTCATGAGCTGGGAAAGATAGGAAGCTTTTATTTATTTTTTTTAAAGAGCACAGCCTCTAGGAGGGTTTTTGCAGCTCAAATGCTTTTATTTTGTGCCAATTACTTATACAGGGTCTGCATTATTCCCGTAATCAGTCTAAATGAAAGTCAAACATGAAAGATTCCTAACAATGAGCTAATTGGAATGCCATTACCATTTAGATTTAATAAGGTATTTGTAATAATAAACTCGCCTCAGTCTATAGAGTTGTCTTATTCCTGCTCAGATCTTGCCAGAGTGTAAGGGTTGACATTTGTCATTCGTTCTGCAAGACATTGGATATAACCTTCAAAATGTTTTAGTCTTGCAGTGCTCAGTAAATGTCAGGGATGGAAACAAAATCTATAGCCTGCTATTGCATCAGGCTCAGAGTTAACAGGAATTGTGCTAAAGCTCAACAGCAGATTGTGTCCCACATATCCTTCTTTATTTGCAGTCCAAACATCTCGTGGTTTAGAACAAGTCACTCAAAGTCCTCTTATGTAGCTTCATTCATTATTTGCATTGAGGTCTTGCTGAGGAACTTCAGTCCAGTTCCAGCACTGCCAGGTACTACACAAGCACTGAGAGCCCTGCATAGCTTAAGATCTAAGTAATTAAGTCAACACAGGCTCTATCCTGAAGCCAAGATGTCCCATCTACAGAAGTAAAAGCTAATTAGAGTTCCATGCACAGCTACTTTTGAGAACTGGTCAAAAAAAAAAAAAAAAAAATTCTTGCTTTACGTTTCTGGGCAAGCTGTTTTCACAGAAAGCACATGTGAGCTCAGAGACTTGGTCTCACTGTGCAGCTGGGGAAGTTTTATTCAACTGTAGTTCATACCACAAAAGCAAGGCATAATCTTGGTAGGTATTTCTTCTATTATGAACAAAAAGAGCTTGGTACTTTATGCAGTCTGAGGGAATTCCCTTTGGAATAGGCTGAAAAGGCAGAGGTTCAGCAGGTGTGTGTGTGTATATGTGGGAAGCATAAAGATAAAAAAAACCAAAAAGCCAACAAAAGACTCAAGGCAGGATGGATGACACAGGAAAGAGCATGCTGGGGACATTCTTTATAATCATGATACTGCTTTTCCCTCCCTCTTTGACCCCAGAAAGATGCTGCAGATATTTCTCCACCCCATAAAGAGATCCAACAAGCAAACAAAGGGGGAACAGAATGCTTGATTTTTGTTTTAACAGGAAATAAACCCCACCAAATTTCCTGGTGGTATCTCTGCCTGAAGAAGCATTACCTATCCAATAAACCGTGCTGCCATCAGCTGCAGATGAATTATGTTCTGCTGACACTCTGTGGTCCCAGCAGCTAGTCCTGAATGATCTGACTCAACAGAAAACTTTGTACAATAGCTCAAATAAACATCAAATCATTGGAAACTGGCAAAGCTCATGGAAATTTGGAGTGTTCCTTTCTGAGGACAGTCTTTTAATACAATCCGACACTGGGGATTCATCTGAACATTTATAACGTCCAGGAAATTCTAGGCACAGTTGGTAAAATGACCAATGTTCTTATAAACCTATTTCTTTTTTTTTTTTTTTTTTTTTTTCCCTCAAAATTGTGTGTACTTCATGCCAAAAGGTTTTTTCAGAAACATAAGCCAACAGTCAATAGCCTTAAGTTAACCATATGCCTGAGCACTGTGCTGGATTGTTGGAGAAAAGCAAGGAAGCATGAAAATCAATAGCTTCCCTGTATGTTTTCACAGAAGACAATTTGGCTAAGAGTTAAAATCTGAGCCTAAAATTCAGCCTTTCTTTCTCTTGTTGGTCTGGTTAAATTACTTTTTTTTTTTTTTGTTTCACTTTGTACATTAGGAAAAAAGTGATGCTTGTTACTCAGATCACAGCAATGTTGTGAATCTTAATTTTTTGAGAGGTGTTTTGGGATCCTGGTATGAAAAGGGCTATAAATATACACATTCTTAGTACTATTTAATTTACTTCCTTTACAATTCCTTTGAGCCAGCACATGTTGCCAAAAATGCAATATTCTCTAAGATGTCTTTTCTTCTTATATCTGTCTGGAGTCCAGGACATATTCCAGCCTTATAAAGCATCCAATATTGATGTATCCACATGCAGTGTGTATATATATATAGCTAATACCATCAGATGGGTTTTTTTCTCCACACAGGAACCCAGACTTGCTCAATGTACAAGATGGACGTGCTTAACAAATGAGGCAGCTGTTCAGGTTTTATTTTTATGCTCATTGTTTGCTGTGCAGCCACATGTCTCGTGGAGTGCATACCATCCAACCTTTGGAGTGAATCAGACAAGGCTCCACCACAACTCACTCACTTGGAGCATCCAGCTCCACCCTGCTCCCTGTTTGACATACATATGTGATCATGTATTCAGGGATTAGAACATAAGAAGGCTTTATTTTGTCGTTTCCAAACTGTTTTTTAGCCTCAGATTTTTTTTTCCTGCTGCTGTTTTTACTGAGAATCCCTAGGAGTATAAAACTTCTCAGTATCAAAATAATCCCCTGAAAGTTGCATCTCACTGAGCAACAGCATCAGTGTCCTGCAGGTAGGAGGACATCTGTACCTGAGCATCAGCTGGTCCCTTTTCTTGCTTTTCTGAAAGAAAAAAGACACTTCCAGAGCTGCTCCTGGTTTATTCTCCTGCACTGTGTCATGGAATGTCTGCACGTGCCAGACATAATTTCATCAACTTGCCTAATGAAGTTTCAGCAGATATGCCTGTGCAAGAAGAGATGGAATTTTCAGTGTTTGATAATAACAATATTATCACTGTGCATTCCCCTCTCTGGGGCAGTTGGGGCAAGATGTATAAAGCATCACCATTTTTAATATCCCTCAGGGTTTTGAAGCTAAGGTTTTTCACACATTTTACAAAAGGACTTTGTTCCTTGTTTTTATAACTGGAGGTGGCATAGACATCTTTAAAGCTCTTTAAGTTGACCTGGCTCAGTTGAACATGTCCTGTAATCCCTAAATAGAACAATGGAAATAGCTTTTACTGGTTAACCAAGAAATTTGAGGCTAGACTGGAGGAATAGAGAAATTTGAGTTTAGGAGCAGCCTGAAAAAGAGCAGAGAAATCACAGAACTGGTTGCAGAACTCTTTTCTTTTACATCTTCAAACATATACAAGGAGGTGGCAAGAAAGCAACAATTTATGTACAGGCAGAATAAGAGGCCAAGGGCTTTATCTTTCAGAGGGTTATACACACTTGTCTTTAAACTTATGATTAGCCCCATTAATTTTGGTAATAGCTTGGATTTAGGAGGGTCCTGAGCATGCAATATTAGACTATTTCATTAACATTCACTGTGTTTGACTGATGCAGAGAGCAAATTCCAGGAGTGAACAAAATATGCTACAGAGGGTCATGGGCCCAGCAATTACTGCAGGCAGTGCTGGGAAGACAAGATAGTGTTGTCCTCTGCTTGGTAATATATGATATAATTAATGTTTATCCAAGTATAGGGGGTATTTTTACATCTCAAAGTGCCCAAGTTTAAATCAAAGTTGAAAGAGGACCTAGAAGAGAGTTGGAGAGGGAGTGTAATGATAGCACCAGAGAGAATGGCTTCAAACTGAAAACAGGTTTTTATTTTATTTTAGGTTAAATATTAGGAAGAAATTATTTACTGTCAGGGTGTTGAGGCACTGGCACAGGTTGCCCAGAGAAGCTGCAGATGCTCCATTCCTGGAAGTGCTCCAGAGCAGGTTGGACTGGGCTTGGAGAAACCTGGTCTAGTGGAAGATGTCCCTTTCCATGGCAGGGGGTTGGAATGAGATGAGCTTCAAGGTCCCTTCCAAACTAAACCATTCCATGATTCTATGTAGACAAGGGGAGGATGCTGGAGAAGAGAGGGAGAATGGGGCCAGTCCCTCACAAGCCAGGGCAGAAAAAGCACAGGGTTATCACAAAGTGGAGCACCAGGGGATGCACAGAAGCACAAAGTGGTTTTGCAAACACTGCCACTGCAGGTCCCTTCTCCAAATTGTGACTGTCACTTCATGTGTCCCCTGTCACTGTCCCACTGCCATTCCCCAAGGCATCACCTGCCTTCTGGCACCCCGTTCCTGAGAGGATGGCACATCTCCAGGATGCTGCCCCACCACCTTGTGCACATTGCCCTAAGCAATCTGGATCTGGAGGGTCTGGGTCCTTCACCACAGTCCCCATGTCCTTAGGATGCCCTTAATCATCTGTCCTTACCTTAAGAAGCACAATGGAGCCCACTATTCTGACTGGGGCCTCTAGGATCTCTTCTAATATAAATAGTAATGACTATAATTATTAATCATTACTGTGATTATATGATTATAATTAATAATCATAATAGTGAATCATTATAATTACTAAATGACAAGCCCTGCTTCCTCCAGTGAGCTTCAGAAGCACAAAGAATGAGCTGTTGTGTATATTTAAGGAATCTCAAACACTTCTGGTGTTACGAGTCCAAGCGTCTCTGTTTGTTTTAAGGACTTCCACATTGTATTTAATTTGGAAATCTGCAGCTGCCTTGAATCGTGACCAGTGAAGTGCTGCTACCACATGCAAGATCCTTTGCTTTAAATCCAGCAGAACTGTGAACAAACAGGGATTGGAAAGAGGAAGGAATGTGCATATGGGTATTTCTTGAAGGATGGAGAGCCAGATTTGCCTAATATTTCATTTTTCCATCTTAGATTTATAACTGAAAGTAATACAATCAATTGAAGAGCATTTTCAGAAAGACAAAATAAAGCAGCAAATGTAAAAGCTGTAGGCACTTGTAAGACAGATGGTTTGACATAATCCCACTTGGTCTTGGGATCCAAGGGCATGACTTATTTGGTGCTATAAGTTATAAGGGAAGGGAATTTATAAAAAAAATTAACATTCTTTTAAAACTGCACCCAAAGTGCAGGGCTTTTCTCCTTTGATGATGTGCAAGCCACAAGTCCAGGTGGCTAAGACATGCTAACTGTGAGCCTCTGTGTTTTATATGAAATACCTGAAATCTGGTCAGGGACACGTGGCTGCCCTGTGCCTTGTGGAAGAGGGTGTGGAACAAGTGCCCTTGGGAAACCTGCTGGAGTCACTGCACACACTGCATGGTTACCTCTGGTTACTGGGCTGCAGTGAGTCACTCTTTCCCAAGCACAAAGAAACTGATCTTGCAGAATGTAGAATCCACCCAGGAGTGGGTCATCCTTTAGGTTTAGCATCTCATTCTGGCATGTTCAGAGCAGGCACCGGATGAGTAGTGACAAAGTGGAGGAATTCTGTCATTTTTTAAGATAAAACGTTTGCTAAGGTTTAGCTGATATGATTTGATTCACTGCTGGTGATCATAAAATCTCATTATCCTTTGTTATAGTTGGGCATGTGTGTTTGAGATTGTGTATTTCTGAGTTATTGTAGCAATTACTCTAATGAGAAGGGTGCAGTTAGCAAAAGAGCTTCAGTCATCACTTCCACCTGACCTTGTGAGTGCAATGACAATATGTGAAAACTTTTGCATTGCCTCTTTGTATTTTTGATACATTTTGGAAGGAAAGGAGTAGGAAAAGGGCCTATCTCTGTTTGTGTGTCAGGACTGTCCCAGCACAGAGCTCTCCAAAGTTAACACTAACAGAAGGTGAGCACATCCATGCATCAGCTCCTCTATATGCAAATTTGAAAAAAAAGAAAACAAATCTGATAGGTAAGAACCTTATAGAGATTGCTTGGACTACTCAAAACCAGTGAAGCCTATTTTAGGTGTGCCCTATTTTGAGATCAATAGGTGGTTCTAGAATTTCTGCAGTCTCTTTGCAGTGATAACCTGTCCAGAGGCAGGGGACACTCAAGGGGCAGAGGCAAGTGCATCCTCAGCCCCTTTGTGTGGTGGTACCAGCCATTACCCCATGTGAATCAGGACCATTCCTGCTGCTGCTTGTGCTTCTTTTCAGAGAAGATAAAAAATTTAGGGGCATTAAAAAAGGAACTGAAAAGATAAGTAACTCTTATTCCTTAATTATAACAACAGCACTCAGGTCTGAACTTGAAGCAGAATTTAGCCATTACTTACTATATACATATTTGCAATGGCTGATAGGCACTAGATGCTGTATGGAAGGAATAAAAAGATGAAGGCATAAATCCTGAAGGTTTTTTAGTGTCTAATTCCATCAGCTGCTATCTAGAGTCAGGCCTGTGAGTTTCTGTAGAGAAAGCAGTATTCCTTCAGGGAGCAGTCCTGAGAAATCCCAAATGAACAGCCAATAGCAGGGCTGACACTGCTGCCTTCAGGCAGGATGGGTTTTCAAACCCCACACTCTGAGGTGCTGGGAGCACAGAGGAGATGAGGCCTGAGGCAGTCAGAGCTTCTTCAAACAAATATGTGGATGTATAAATGATTTAATTACCAGACTGTTTAGGAAAATTTCTAATCTCTCTTCAACCACTCGAACTGACATCTCTGATGTGTGATACCATTTAGATTGAATAGAGAATCCATTTAAAGCCTAAATACTACAATTACTTTTTTTTAGATGCCTGGGAGCAGCTCAAAAAGTTCAAGCACATGATGCTCTTAAAACCCTACTAAATTAGAGGCCATGGGGCACGGGAGGGGGCAAAAGAATGTTAAAGTACATTGTATTTTGAAGTATGTGGTTTTCAAACTGACATGAACGAGTTTTTAACTAGAAGTGTAACATAATATGGGTCAAGGTTTCCAAACTGAGGTGTGTATTGTGCCAGATACATGCAAGGAAAAAAAAAAAAATTGAAAAACTGGGGCAGTCCAGCTCCGACCCTCGCTGTGAGACAACCTCCTGTGAACATCTGGCAGCTCCTTGCAGGAACCAGGAGGTCCCAAATCTCGGCCTCCTTTCAAAAATGAGGCTTGCCAAGCACTGTGTGGGCTGCTAGTCAGCACGAGGTGACTTTGCCTGCAATTGCAGCCTGAATTCATAGTGGAGGGAAGAAGACTTTCAAACTGATTCTTACACATCACTGGAAGCTGCCAGCTAGGTTTTGTGATTCACAAATTTGCTCTCTTGTTGTAAACAAACATTTCTTTTCATGATAGTGTCACAAGGACTGAGCTTGAGAGCCTCTCTGTATTTTTTTCCTTTACTCTTGGCATATCAGAGCAGTTGAAAGACACACACTCTTGCCTCCTTATACTTCTTGCCAAGCCACAACCACAAACCATCCTTACAACCCCAGAGTGCTTTTGGCAGTTGTGACACAGAACGTATGGCTCATGTGGTAAAATGTGCTGGCAAGTTCCCTGCAGGCCCCATCCAGCCATCACTTGTGTGGAGAATTTGATGCCAGATAGCAGCTGTTGTGTTGAGGCTGCTCAGTATCACACTAATCAGTCCTGTCTCATCCTTTCTTTCCCCTTCCCTGTCTCCACCTGCTGTTTTCTTTTCCTTTTTATTTTTTTACTTCCCTTTTTCACATCTTAGATTAAGACTGGAAGTGCTCTGGGGCAGAGACCATCATTTTGTTCTGCATTGCTGTCTCTTGCCACAGAGTCTGCTTGCCTGGCACAACAGTAATACAAACAGCAATGCCAAATAATACAGCTGGCAAATAATACAGTGGTCCCTGGCAGGTTACATGGTAAGTGACCTGAAAACTGACTGCTGTGGGTAAAAAACACAGCTCCAGGGGAGCTTTTAATGAACTTTTTGAAGGTAGCATAGTACTGCTTTACCTATCTGAAAGTGTTTGCACAGCAGAGACATGACCAGTCATTTATCCTGCTCTGAGTGCCTAAATGTGTTGTATGTGTTTGTTTGGTAGTTGCTAATGCTTCTGGTCTGAATTGCAGGACATGTTTATGGCTCAGGAAAGCTGCCCAACAGAAAGCCTTAAGGGAATAGTTTGCTCAGAAATAATGACACTCTGCATCTTCTCCAAAAGAAGACAGAAAAAACTGTGCTTGGAACTGAGGGCAGAACTCATCCTTGGTTTAGGTGCAGTTTCCAGTTGAGTACAACTGAAGAGGAAAGATAGCTTGGAGAGGATGTGTCCCTGCAAGCACTTTGTCTTTTCATTCACATCAGTGAGCTTCCCTGGCTTCCCAGGTTTTGATTATGGTTGTTCCTGCAGTTCCTCATGCCTTCTCTGAGACTCTCCAGCCTAAGGATAACAAATGAGGAATCAGTGTCTGGTGGAAAAGCTGGGAAAATCAAGATACAATTCAAATACATCTGTGTATCATCTGATGTGACTGATTTCCTCTGAGGTGTCAGTTTTCTTTCTTCATTTTGGCTGCAGATACAGGTTATAAAGCATCACGGTCAGAAAAGGAATTTAGTGGTAAGCTCCCTCTTCTGAACTCATAGGGCCATTTTTTGATTACTTGGTAATTTAATTGTTCTAAGCATGTGAGGAGATTTTCTATAGGAAATATTAACAAAGAACTTTTCACAGTGGTGCTGAAGCTCAGAGAATAAGTGTTGCAACGTAATTCCTAAACTGCATACATGAAACACCTTCACTGTGCATGCACATCCTGCTTCTACAGCTCCTCCTGTGATTTGCTTTTTGACCTTCTTGGTAGTTCTGCCTCTGTACTGAATAATCTACTGTGCTGTGTGACAATGCACATGTTTCAGGCTGTAGGAAAAAAAAATAAGATGAGAAATACTGTTTGAGAGTTAGACACCATCATTATATCAATATGTAATGTGGTTTAATCTTGCACTCTAAGTACCAAGAGACATTTTACCCCTGGCTTTATCCAGAGTAGAAAACATGTCATAATCAGTAAACTAGAGTTAAGAGTGTCCTTTTGCCCTCAGCTTCACTATTTCTTACCTATTATTTGCTATAGTGTTGGTTCTTTCCTTTCTGGCTTTTTTTTTAAGGCACAGACATTTGCTTTGCCCTCTTACTGAGGCTGCTGTGCCAAGGATCATCATCTGTACACTGAAGAAGAGCCTGGCACAATTGATCCTTAGTCCATGACAGGGTGCACTAAATATTACTGCAAAGCAAATGAGTTATCCATAACCAAACCCTTCTCCAGGGAAGATTTTAGATGCCAAATTATCAGAGTTCCACTGAACAGTGCATGACTGCAGTGACCAGTGCAGAGATGAGGTTCATGGTGCTCTTCAGGTGCCCTGGATGTTCATGTGCAGCTCTAACACTGAGTGCATACACAGCTGCCAGTAATTCCCTTCTTTCCCCCTCCCTGTCCATTTTGGGGTGCCCAAAGCAACCAAGAACCAGCTCTGGACAAGTCAAACACTGTGTTTTCAAATTTCCTGTCCCTCGGGGACTCTTTGCATCTTCTGCTGCGAGCGAGGCCAGCCGCCAGTGGGCAGTGTCCGGCTGCGGTCCCTGCGGGCCGGGCGGCCACGGCCACGGCCCCCGGGCAGCTCCGGGGAAAAGGATTTGCTCCCGGGCAGCTCCGGGAAAAGGGATTTGCTCCCGGGGCTGGGCAGAGCTCTCCACACCAGCTGAACCACCCAGGGGTGCCAGCTCCGCTCACGCTTTGCGAAGTTTGTGTGTGGAACGTCCCGCCCACGATAGCGGCGAGAATGAAACGGTATTTGAGCATAAAGGATGCTCGTTTCTTTGTCAATTTGCAAAGCAGTTGTTTCTGGATTTGCTTCTCTCCAGCACACACCCTGCGTGCTACGCTGGACGGCTCTGCCTTTATCCTGACTTCCTTCCAAGGGCTCATTCCTCTGCAGTTCCAGGTGTGCCACCTGAAGCTGAGGCTGCTCCTGGCGTCTGTCCATATCGGCTATACCGTTCGCCATAACTGGGAAGTCTCCCGTTTACCAAAACTGTAATATTTTGGCTAATACTAGCATTTCTAGCAATTAAAGCTGCCACATAATTTAGTCGAAGAGATGATTGTGCTGTTTGCTGCTGTGTCCCATTAGGAACTTAGTTGCCTCAAACTTTCCGTGCTGTCCAGCAGAGTGGAATGGGCTGTTGACGGCTATGCCCTATTTTTTTTTTTTTTTCTTTCAACTGCACTGGGATAGAAATGGGTTTGGTAGAATATTTTCACACTGAATTGCAAATGATCCCATGCAGCTATTCTTTTCTTCTCGGCAAATATTTTCCATCTCTGGTCTCCAAACAGTTAAATGAAAGACAGCCAGTAAAATGGAGATCTCTTTAATCCCGGAATAGGCAATTGCAAACACACTAGAGGACACCAACCTCTTTTTATTTCCCATTTAGGATCGGGAGGTGAAAAGTCAATATTCGTCTGTGAGATGCATCCAGCTAAACAGATGCTGGACCGCATGTGCTCATTTTAGTCCACTCCGCAAGTTTAAGGAGAGCAGAAATATTTACACACCGAAATAAGTCCCTCACCGGCTCCAAACCACAAACTTGACTCCCAACCCAGGCGTTTTCAGTGTTTTAAAGCGCGTTTTCCCAAAGGCCGGCCCCCCTGCCCTGCTGCAAGAGAGCCCGGGTTCCCCCTGCCCGCGGCTCCGCGGCTCTGCAGAGGCAGACAGGGCCCCGGGCTGGGAGATGGTGGGGCCGGAGGGAGCTCAAATCGCTCAGTTCTGCAAAATGGCCTCTTCTGATGGCGGGGCAAAGCCTCCTGTTGAGGGTGCTTGCGGCCGGCCAAGCGGCCGCGGTGTTTCTGTGCCCCGGACAGGGCTGGGGGTGCTGCGGAGCGCAGGGGAGGCGCTGCGGGGGTGAGCGATGGTTCGGGGGGATCCCCTCCAGGTGTGCGGTCAGTCCCCAGCAAGGACTGGAGCAGCCGCAGCCACCCTGCCACCAGGTCCCTGTCGCGGGGTGCCCGGGGGCCGGGACACGCCTTTAGCCCCGGTGGGGACAGCTCGTAAATTTAATCCCGAATTTTTTATTCATTATCACTAGTCCTTGCCCTTCAGTTTCTTCGCTCTATGGCTTTGCCCGAATGTGCCAGAGCGTGTCCTGCTCCCTGCCGTGCCCCCAGCTCAGGTTTGTGACAGAGATGTCCCCCCGAGGTCACCGCTGCCGCCCCGGGCCCGGCGCTGCCCGGCAGCCCCGCTGAGGACGCGGGGGACAATGGGGAGCACTTCAAGCGCCGTCTGCTGATGAAACATAGCCGGGCGCTGGTACAATGGGCTATTTTCCATCAGGCGTGTAAGAGAATGGTTAGCTGATGGCTTGAAAATTCAATTGAATACCTTCACGGACCTAAGTATAAATATTATTTTTTAAATGAACAATACGTAATTAAAAACTAATATTTAACAACTTAAACGCCTATCCTCTAGGAAATAACAGCCTTTCTTCGCAAAACCTCCGAGATTGACTTCGCTTCCTCCTGTAAAATGAGGCCAGATTTAATTCTCCAAAGATCAGTGAGATCAAGTATTTCAGCGCTCAATTTACAGCTCCGGGGTATATGGGACCCTTTCCCAGCTATCTGGGTAGGCTAGGAAATAACTCGGGGTAGGAGGAGGGGGAAAGGAAGGAGAATTAATTCCCGAACACCGCAGTAACACCTGTAGTATTTCCTTGACTCAACGTCACGGCGGCGATCGCCGGGAGCGTGTTTCTCTGCCCACGGTCAAACTGCGAGCAGGAAAACAGCGCAACTCTTGCAAACGATCAAGTAAATAAACAAGCAAATAAACAAGTAAATAAACAAATATCTTACAAACATCGTGTTTGCTCGTTTGTAAGAAAGCGCCCTGAGTTGGGAAGATCGGAGCAATTCGGTCCCGTGGTGACACAGGCGGGGAAGCAGGCGAGGCACATCTGCCACCTCCGCGAGCATCCTGGCCTGGATGCGCGGGATTATTCCTCGGGCTGGAAGGAGCGAGCCACAAATAAACCTGATAGTTTCACTGAAAATTTTAAAAATATATAAAATACATTACACTGGCTCGGAGGGTCCCCGCTGCCCCCGGAGGGTCCCGCACTGCTTCCCGCAGCCCCTCGCCTCCTCTCTGCAATGCCCAACCGCGGCCCGGCTGCGACCTTTCCCAAACCCTCCGCAAACTCATCCTCTTCCCTCCCCACTCCCTTCTTCTGATATACAGCCAGAGGGGAGAACAAGCCGCCCCTGCTAACCTCCCGGGGAGCTGGGAAGCGGAGACCAGGCGGCCTTTCTCCCTGCCGCCGGCCCCCTTGGCCACCAGCCTGCCCTTGCCCACCACGGTGCCTCCGCTGCCCGCTCCGCCCGTGCGGGAAACTGCGGGGAACAGCGGGGTACTGCGGGGAACTGTGGGGAACTGCGGAAAGCACTGTCCTTGGCTTGGCTGCGCTGCGCTGGGGCGCAGGGAAGCTGCAGAGCAGATTTCCAGCAGCTAGGCTCTGCACCGGCGCTGCCTGCGGAGCAGACCCCTCTCAGCCGCACGCACTTCTTCCCGCAGGGAGGTCCAGGCTCCTGCTCTGCCTCCACCATCCGCTGCCTTAGCTGTGGGGAGCACTCTCTCTCCGGGACACCCGCGGCTCTCGGACGGAGCCTGCGGGCAGCAGCCGCCCGCCCCTCGCCGGTGCGCGGAGAGGCACCGGTTGCATTTTCCGGCATGCGGTCAAAAAACCCACTTTCTTTACCATAACATTTTTTTTTCCGCCTTTCTTTTCATTTTCATTTTATTTATTCCCCCTGTAACAGTTTGTGGAAAGTGAAAACTGATTGGAGGTAGGTGATTTGTGGAGAGAACCGCCGTGTGCGCACTCTCTTGCCCATATGGAGAAAATTATCGCGCAAGTTCAGACTTTCCTTGGATCGCAGCATCAAACAGCGCGGACCTGGCAGGAGTCGGGAGAGGGGGTCACTTTCGATTCCCGGCTGCTGCTCTGCAGCCTCCATGGCCGGAGAGAGGAGAGAGGAGCCGAGTCCCGAGGCTGCCAGAGCTCCCCGTGTGCCCGCCGTGCCGCTCCGTGCCCGGCCAGCCCCGCTCGGGGCCGAGCCCTGCCCGGGCCGGCGCTGCCGGCGCTCGCTGCCTCCGGCCCGCTCGCTGCTCGCTCTCCTGCCAGCGGCTGTTTCAGCCCGGCCCGACGCCGAGCGCTGTGTCTGGATGCTGGCGGAGAGATCTGGCGGCTGTGAAGGGCTTGGCCGAGCAGCGCGGCCGGTGTCACCCGGTGTCCCCGCGGAGCAGGGACTCCCCGCAGTCCCCTGACCTTTGCGGGTCTTCTTGAGGCGAGAAGAGCCGGACAAGAGACGAGCGACCTGCACCACCCCAGGGGAATGGCCAGAGAAGAGATGCGGAGAAAGGCAGCACCTCTGCCCAGGTATTCCCTCATCTGGGCACTGCACCGAGGTGAAGTTTTCTAAAACTCTGAAAAAAGACTTTTCCGTATTTTGTTTCCGTTTCAGGGAGGAAAGAAAGAAAATAATTAGTCTGTAAAAGCACGCCTAGTTCGGAACTAATAGACAGAAAAAAGTGTTGGATGGAAGCAAGGTAACGGAGCGGCACCCCGATGGAATCACACACTGAGTTTAAGCATAAGCCCCCATGTCTATGTTTGACATACATCACGCATGTGAAAAAAAGAAGCAACCCTGGGTTTCGGAGGCCTTGAACATCCAGAGAAACTCTAATTTTGCTTTAGGAGTTCTGTTTTATTACACTCTGTATGACTTCCACAGCGCACACACTCCTGTGAGCTTGAGTATTTGGGAACGCATTAGCAAATGAAGGAATTCAGTGAGGTTGTGCGTTTCAAAGCTGGATACTTAAAGTCATATTCCAGGATGATGCTACAAGCAATTATGTACTTGAGGTCCTGGAAAAAAATTGCATGTTTTAAAATGAATTAATTAGTTCCCTCAATGACACTTCAATGTGCTAATATTTAGTCGCTAAATTTTAGACGCTTGGAGAGTTATTTGGGAGTTGATCGGTCTCTTTCACTGAAGATTCTTTGTGCCTCATGCAGGTCATCAGGAGAAAGATAACTCGGATGGATGGAGGGGCTTGTGAGGGGATGCAGGGAGAATCACTCTGAAAAACTCTGCTCTTTTGCAAACTCAAATTTCCCCAAAGGATGGACAAGAGTGGACACATGCACACACACAAAATTAAAAATAAAACTACTTCAAAAAAAAAAAAAAAAAAAAAAACCAAAAACAAACAACAAAAAAAAACCCAACACATAAAACTCCTCGACCCGACCATGGAGCAAAGGGAGGAGGGGTAGTCGACCCCCAGGAGAACTAACTTTGTTCCAGGCTCTCCCTAAGCCAGGTCAGGAGGCACTGGAAAATAGACACGACCTCTCACCGTTGCCCAGAAAAACTCTTCGTGAAATGCAAAGCAAATATAGGCGGGTCCGCGGCATCGGGCTTTCTAGGAGCAAGTTAAAATGGAACAATTCACAAAACTGAATGTCTGAACGAGAAACTAGAACTATCTCAGTAGTACCAAAAAGTGCCGAATAGAACCCGTGTTAAATTATACAGTGATTTTCTGTTTCCCCTCAAAACACAACTTTTGGTTTTGAGAACATGATTTAGTTTGCTTCTCCCCGCTTCTTCCCCATCCCCGTACGGACAGCGGAGAGCTCGGTCCAGAGGAAAGTTTATGAAAGTTTGTAACTACAGCCCCCTCCTCGGGCGGGATCTCTCCCGCCGGGAAGTGTCTCTGCCGCTCCTGGGGCTGCGGTGCGGGGCAGGACGGAGCCCCTGCAGAAGAGAAGCACGGCACTGATGGGGATCGCTGCGGTCTGAGATGGGATGGGGAAGGAGAAGAGCCGAGAATGGCAGGCAGCTCCCGAGTGCTGCACACCCGCGGGGTCCCCCGTGTCCCCCCCGCCCCGCTCAGGGCACGGCACGTCCTGCCCGGGTGCAGAGGGGGGTTTATGTCACGGACACTGTTTTGGTATGCATTGTACTCCACTAAGACAAACAAGCACCAGGTGGAGGAGCATCTCCAGCACGTTCTTCCCACGCAACGTCCAGACCTGTGGAGGCTTGGACACCTTTTCGTTCCCATACAAGACGAGCGGTTTCCCACGGGATGTCCTGAGCGCGAACACCTGCAGTCCCTGGCTGGCCTGCAACTCTGCCTCCACTTTCAGAGTTTTTTGGTTTTGTTTTGTTTTTTTTTATTGTGAGTGACGAGCTTTCATCAAGGAAGAGCCCCCGTGGCTGATACGGGCTCTCAGAAACTCACAATTTCGGGGATTGCACAGGTAGCCGGTGCCAGGCAAAGCCCGTGTGTCTGCCGTGAATTCAGCACCCAACAGCTGGAAACTGGCTGTAAGTCACCGGCGTGCGGTACCGCATCCCAGACAAGCCAGCATTCCCGAGCCCACGGGAATCCCCACAGGACCTGTTCCTTCGGGATAGAGCCCGCAGGTCAACCGGACAGGCAGGAAAGACAGACGCCTTTCCAAAACCCTCTCACCCGATCGCATCACGCTCGAGAAGTCGCAGTACACGGCGTGGCACAAGCCAAGATTTTGGTCGAAGTGCAAAAATAAGTTCAGGGGCTGGATGCAGTGTTTGGATCCAGCTGTTCCAGCGGCTGCCTCCGAGGGACAGGTTTCAGACCTGCTTGTTCCTCGGTGGGTAGCTCAAATCAAGCGCTCTGCCAACTCACCGAGGGGAGTTTGGAGTGCGTGTACGTGGACCTGTGTGAATACACACTCGTGGAGCTTTCTCTGTGCACTCTGCACCCCTCAATAAAATTAAAAAAAAAATTAAAAAATAAAACAAAACAAACACACAAAACAAAAAGGAAAAAAATAGAAAAAATAAGAAAAATAATAAGTCCTTTAGGGCTTGATTGTTTTTATTAATAGACGCATTAATCGGCCTGAATGCTCCTGGCGGTTTTTGAAGGGAGCGGGGAGCTCGGGAGCGGCGGGGCCCGCCCGGGATCGCTGCGGGCGGGCGGGCGGCAGGGGGCGCTGCCGCCCCGCGGATACACCGCGCCCCGCGCAGCGGCGGGACCGGGACGGGACCGGGACAGAACCGGGACAGGACAGGGACAGGACCGGGACGGGACAGAACCGGGACGGGAACGGCGGGAGCAGCGAGCGGGCATGGCCCGGCCCAGTTCGGCGCTGCTCAGCTCGGCCCGGCCCGGCCCGGCCCAGCCGCACGCACTCTCGGTACCGCGCTGCTCACCGCGCCCGCCAGCAGCTGCGGCAATTTCCTCCCGCTTTCCCCGCACATGTTGCTGTTTAAAAGGTCCGGCACGGATGGGTGCGGGTTAGGGCTTCGTGTAAAGCCGGGGGTTATGGATGTCCCGTGTTAATTACATTGTATTGGAACCGCGAGTCCGACACCCCTGGGACCAAAACAAGGACGCGGAACCGCGGCGGGGCCGGGATGGGCAGGGCGCAAGTGGCGCTGGCTCGGGAGAGAGAGGGGACGGGGCCCTGAATTAGAGAAGAGAAAAGCTAAAACAACCCTGTCCGATCGTTGTTCCCGAGTCGGTGAGAGGAATCCGGGCAGCAAGGCCTTTTCCTGCTCCTGGTCCCAGTCTCCGTCCCGGTCCTCTGCCACTGAGACGGGATCCCGGCGGCTCCAGCGCTGGCCCGGCTATGCGGGACCGAAATAGAGAAGTAAGGTTTTCAAGGCTGGTCTCCTGGGTGGGGAGGTGCATGGGAAGCATCCCGTGTGTCCGTGCCACCCGGGAACTCAGGATGAGCGGGGAGCAAGGTCCTGTCCACGCGTGGCTCCGGCTGGAGCGGAATCCACCTGCTCGGGAGGCCGTGTGCCCGAGCCCGGGTTATCCCGCAGCCCGGGCCAGGTCCTGGGAACACGGCTCGGCCCGGCCCGGCCCGGCCCGGCACTCCTGCCGAGCACCGCGATTTGCGAAGGACTCGCAGGAGGATTAGACATACTGAGTAGGGTTTAGGAAGTCCAGATAGGAAATAAATTAGGCGTTTCACTCTCTCCTTTAACTCACTCATTCCCACACGCCAGATACGACCTGCCTAGGTCGTCTTTCCTCCCTGCTCTGTGCAGAAATCTCTGGTACAGAAGGGAAAGAAAGGGAGACAGATCCCACCTGGAAAAGAAAGTTAAGGGAGGCTGAAAACTTCCCTCACCGCCACCCTCATACCCGCCAAAGTTCAGCCTGGTTTAGCCCACGAATAACCGTCTTACCCCGAAGTCCCCGCATCTGAGACCTTCCTCGAAATTCCTTCTTGACTCGTCTTTTAAAAGATGAGTATTAGTTTGGAAATCCGGAGCCAGTGCCTTTGAGGCCAGCCATGCAATTTGACTGCGAATGTAGCGCACCCCTCCCTCCGAGAGAGGCTGCCTCTCGGTGCGCTTGGAGCAGATCGGGATTGCTGGGAAGGGAGCCCCTGCCAGATTTTCTCCATGTAGACGCCAAGAGGACAGCCAGAGCAGCCTGTCAAGACCTTGGGTAGGAGAAGTTCAAGAGAGCGGCTTCGGGAGGTGTTCCCGGGCAGGCCGGGCCAGCAGAGGCCGGGGCTGCTCGGGAGGCGCCCACGAGAAATGGCCACTGCGACGAGGGCGAGAATGATACAAAAAATTAGGGAGAAGGGGAAAATTCTGGGAAATCCCATCCCGGGTCCTTTTGGTTTTTGTTCTCACTGTCCCCGGCCTGTTTTATCTCTGACAAAACCCAGGGAAAGCTTGTGTTCTCCAGGCTCTGCTCGCGGTTCCTCTGCCTGGATGTATCCCCGCACACACACACAACATGCACACAGATATGTGTACGTATGTACAGAGCACAGAGAGCGAGCAGGGCTCGGACCTCCGGCGTGCTGCGGCCGAGATCATTCGCTTTTCCCGAAAAAAATCGGACTTGGCCGTGGAGAGCTACCGGCAGCAAGGGTAGCCTCCTCCGTTCAGCTCCAAAACAACCCCCCTTCGGAGAGGGGTTTTAGGCTAGAGGATATTTCCCTGGCGGTAAAGTAGGTCGAGGGAAATTTATCGATCGTTTTGGAGGTTCTGCGTGTGTGAGGTTTCTTTTCAAACGGATATAATTCCTCCCTCCCCAAGTGCTAAATTACCCGATGCAGTTTTCAAAGGAGCCCCGTGATTATGTCAGGATGTCTGGAAAAAAAAAAAAAAAAAAGGCAAAAAAAAAAAAGGAGTTGAAGTTTTTCCAATTCAGATTCATTCTTCAGTCCTAGAGAAGAGTAAATACGCAGATGCAGAACACTGTTCTTCCTAGAAGAAGGAGAAGTTTCTCTCTCTTTTTTTTTTTTTTTTTTTTTTTTTTTTTTTTTTTTTTTTTTTTTTCCTTTTCATTTTCAATGCATTGGAACCAAGATTCCAGGCATTCTGAATCAGCACATCAAACACCCGTCCTATTTAGGGCACTTTCTCATCCTTGCTCGTGTCTATAACCCCAGATCTTTTCGAGAAGAGGCGTAATGACCGCCGCTTGAGGGGAAAAAAGTTGCACGGCGAAGGGGTGAGGGGACTTAAAAAGTTAAGATACCAGCGATTCACGAGTGGCACGATTAGGGCTGAAGGAAAATCCTTCTCTCCCTTGCTCGGCTCTATCCGCTCAGCGGGGCCGGAATCCCACACTCCGGTGTCTTCGGGCAGGAAAGGTTTTCCCAAACGAGTGAAGCCTGGGAGAATGGCACCTCGCAGCAAAATCTGCCCAAATACTTGAGTTACGCCGTGTAAAGCTCACTTTGCTCTGCGCTCGCACGCACGTGTGGCTGTGGATATCTATACGTGCAGCCGCCCCACGCCTGGAGATCAGATTTACATTTCCTACAGAGAGTGAACTTCTCCCTCCACAGAGTGCACACAGCGCGGGGTACACAAAGGGAAACACGGCCTCAAACAAAGGCGCAAGAACAGCCGCATCTTTGCGTGCCCAACACTGTTTTGTCACTTATATTTAGCCCGTCGATTTGGTATTGTGTTAAAAATATCGGCAAGCTGGGAACAGATGCTTTTAGCGGCGAGTGGGGAAGGAAAATAGAATTCACCTCTCCCTTTACTGGAAACAACCATTTAGACGGCGATTTGTTTTTTAGCATAATTTAATGCAGCGAAGTAACGGATTTCTAGTGTATAAAGTTGAAAGAAAATAGAAAACAAGGTCCGGGAGCGAAGGAAAGAAACGCTAGACTGGTTTTAAGACTTCCCCCATCCCTTGGTTCAACAGAAACATTAATTTACATTAGCAATTCCGCATCTTTAAGATAAATTACACAGCGGCGTAATAGATTTAAAGTACGCCAGATTTTTTTATCATTAATTGTAAATGTGCAAAATACCTGCTGGTACTTCACTTTAGAAGAATGTAATTGGCAAAAATGGGAGGCTGATGAATAGATAATAGATCCTTAACTACCAATAAACAGTAAGCACCAGCCAAGAGTATTAGGATGTGATCATAATTATTCTGCAGCTCCAGCCAATGGGAGGAGGAGAACTCAGCCCTAAAATCATCTCCGGACCCAAAGGTAAACGCGAAAATACGGACAAGGCTGGAACCGGAGACGTGATCCCCTGTCCCGTCTGCGGGCGCCCGGCGGGTCCCCGCTCTGCGCGATGCGGCTGCCCCGCGCTTTGTGCTCCGCACCGCGCGGTGCGGGCAGCGCGCAGGGGACACGGGCAAATAAATAAGTTCGGAGGAGGACAACGACCCGTTCTCTCACCGCGACGAAATCTTTCCCCAGCGGGGCATCTCTCCCTGACGCCCCGGGGCCCATCAAGGTAACCTGGCCGGGCTGAGAGTCCCCGAGAGCTGGCAGGGACAGGGGTGTCGCGCTGGCGGAGCAGCCCAACTCCCCCTCGAGGAGATGCAGGGCCCCCCATCTCCTGTCCCGCTGAGCCCCCCCTCGGGCCCCACCCGCCTACCTTGTCCGGCGAGCAGCGGCAGGGGAGGGCGCGCAGCGCGGCCGCGGAGGGCGCGGAGCGGAGCGGGGGCGGCGGCGCGCCCCCGCGCTGGCGGGCGCGCTCCCGCCGCACTCCGATCCGCGGCTCCATCCCTCCCGATGGCGCTGCCCGGCGCTCGCCTCCCCTCTGACGCACTTTAAAGAGTCTCCCCCTTCAACCTCAAGGCGAGTAATAGCGACCAATCATCAAGCCATTTACCAGGCTTCAGAGGAAGCTGTTTATGTGATCCCAGCACTAATTAGGCTCATGAACTAACAAATCGTTTGCACAACTTGTGAAGGGGCCGATCACATCCATGGATTGTCTTTGGACTTAGGGGGGGAGGGGGGGGCGCGACCGCCTTTTCCTTGCAGGAGGGAAACTTCTCCCAGCAACTTTTTTTTTGTGTGTGTGAGTGTGTGCGTGGTGCGTGTGTGTGTCTCCCTTTTGGGTACCGCTGGCTGCCGCTGCCTCCTTTTCCTCCAGCCCCTGTCTATTTATGTGTGTATCTATCCCTCCTCAAGTCACTCCCTGCTGCAAACTTCCCCGGATCGTCTCCCGCGCACCAGAGAGAGACGGGCAGAGATTGGGTCGGGGACTCTCGTCGCGGCAGCATGTTTCAGCCCACACCCAAGCGGTGTTTCACCATCGAGTCGCTGGTGGCCAAAGACAGCCCCTTGCCCGCGTCTCGCTCCGAGGATCCTATCCGGCCGGCGGCGCTCAGCTATGCCAATTCCAGCCCGATGAACCCTTTTCTCAACGGCTTCCACTCCACTGGCAGGGGGGTCTACTCCAACCCGGACTTGGTCTTTGCAGAGGCCGTCTCGCACCCGCCGAACCCGGCCGTGCCGGTCCATCCCGTGCCCCCTCCTCACGCCTTGGCCGCCCACCCGCTGCCTGCTTCGCACTCCACGCACCCGCTCTTCGCATCGCAGCAAAGGGACCCCTCCACCTTCTACCCGTGGCTAATACACCGCTACCGGTATCTGGGCCACAGGTTCCAAGGTACGTGCAACTTTTCTTCTCCCTCCGCCCCAGCCCTGCGCCCCCCGGCCGGTCCCCGCGGCGCGGATGTTGGGGACGGCGGATGGGCGGGCGGCCCCTGCCCGGAGCGGAAGGCTCGGCTCGCCTGGGCCCGGGGTCTTTTGTCCTTGTCTCCCCCTCCGCCAAACTTAGAAGAGCTGTCAGAGCCGATGGGCTTGGTTTTGTTTTCCTGCTTTTCCCGGCTTGTTTTGGTTTCCCGGGAAGAGTGGGGCAAACGGGAAGGCAAGGCCGGCTGGGACTTCGTCAGCTTTCTGCCCCCATTAAAAGCAGGGAAAAGGTGGATATTTTGTGTTCCGGTGTGTTAGGAGCTAGAGAGGAGCCCCCGAAGGAAGCGGCCCGCAGAGCGGGGAATGGAGAGGGCTGAGGCTGAGGCTCCCCGGGAAGGCGGCGGTGCCCGCCGGGCTGCGGGGCCGCAGGGAGCCCCCGCCGCCACCCCGAGCCCGGCCGCTGCCCTTGTCAGAGGGGAAGGAACGAAGCGAACCCCGGAGAAAGGAGGAGGGGAGGGTGTGTGGGGAATGAATCCCAGCAGCGGAGCAGCGCGGGGAGATGGGGCTGCGGAGGATGGCCGGGGAAGGGGCACGGGGGGCGATCCCGACCGCGCGGTCAGCCAGGGGCTCCAAATGCCAAGCGATTAATAACCAGCTGAAGGGAAATAACCCAATCCAATGGCCGACAATCGATAAAATCCCCCTTGTTTAACCCTTTGAAACCGGCAGCGTCTTCTCCGAAGGGTGAGCCGATTTCTCCCGTAATGGGTCCAGCTTCTGCCACTTTCATTATAAGCAAACCAACAAACAAACAAACAAAAAAATCAGTCTCCACTCGCAGGGATCCATCTGCCTTTTTTTTTTTTTTTTTTTCTCCTTGTATTTTTATTTATTAATTCGGAACGAAAACAAACCACCTGCATGCTGCATTTTCCCCGGCCTTCCACGGCCGGGCCGCTACAGCCGGGTTGGAAAAGGAGCCACTCTCTCCGAAGGCAGGCGGGCTGAGACACAAAATGGATTATTACCCTTTCAGAATAAAATTACAGGTTTCGCTCACCAAATTATTTGTCGCAGGCACCAGGCGATTGGTAACGAGGGATAGATGAAAGGCGGAAATGTCCTGGTGTTGAGCCACAGCCGGATTTCAAACACACCCTCCTCCTCCAACGATTTTGAAAGCCCTTACCGAGAGAGCCCCTCGGTGCCGTTCCCATCTTGGACGGACCAGCCCGGAGAAGCGGGGCAGGGGCACCCCGGAGGGAAATGCCCATCGAAAATGCCCTGGCTCAGCACCCCCCGCTCCCGCCCCCGCTCCAATGCAGGCCGGCAGGAATAGGATGGGATGGGATAGCATAGGATGGGATTGGATGGGATGGCCACTCCGTGGCCTTCCCGGAGTTTGGTTCTTTATTTCCAGGCCGGTTCCCCGCTCCGCCGAGGCAGCGGGGAGGCTCGGTGGGCCGGGACGGCGGCGGTGGGAGCCCCGCTGCGGGCAGCACACCGCTAGGACGGAGGGAAGCGGAGGCGGAAAGGCTCCGGCCGAAGTTCTGGGCGAGGGAAGCCGAGACAGGCCGGGGGAGCAGGCGGGCGGCTCCCGGAGCCCCATGGGCCGCCAGGGAGGCTAGCGGGGCTCGGCCAGGGTGCTCGGCTGGCCGCAAAGGGAAGATGGAAATAACAAACAAATAGGGAAAGACGTGAGGCTCCGGTGGTCGAGGGGAAGGGGGGCAGCCGTGAGGTGTAGCCGCAGACACCGCAGCCGTGCTCTGGACGATTCTTTTTTTTTCTTCTTCTTTTTTTCTTTTCTGTAGTGCTCCCCAGGTTGTGTTTTAGCATTTTAATTTCTACCAGTCCTCTCCTCCCCCTGCTTATTTATCCTTCCCCCCCACGTATTTAGCAAAGTAAAATTCAATACAAAAAAAAAAAAAAAAAAAAAAAAAAAAAAGAGCTGAAAAATAAAAAACAAATGTAGTTGGATTTATTCTGAGGGCAATGGTGGGATACAAAAAATTCTTGCTCTAAAAGTGCTGTCGAGTGCATTTGGAGAAGGTGTTTTATTAATCTGTTTTACCCTGTTTCCCAGGGAATGAAACCAGCCCGGAGAGCTTCCTATTGCACAATGCACTGGCCAGGAAACCCAAACGGATCCGTACAGCTTTCTCCCCATCCCAATTACTGAGACTGGAACATGCCTTTGAGAAGAACCATTATGTAGTAGGAGCGGAGAGAAAACAGCTGGCACACAGCCTCAGCCTCACGGAAACTCAGGTAAGGGGGAAGCGGGGAACGGGCAGTGGGGAAAGCGAAAGTACCGGCATCTCCTTTGGAAAACCCACCCGGCCGGGCCGAGATTCGGGCAATGATAAGGGCAAATTCTAGGGGTGTCTAGGCCTCCAGTCCCGAACTGGAGGAATGGAGAGAGGGATCTCCCCTCCCCTGAGTGTTGTAAAGTCCTTTTCCCCTTTTCTTGGGGTTTCACGGCTGGTGCCGGGGGTCGCGGTGCCTCGGCAGGGCGTGGGGAGCCGCAGCAGATTTGGGGACCCGGGGCAGCCCCGGCTGCAGCTCCGGCCCGAGCGGGGAGGCAGCGGGAGAGCTGCGATCCGCGGGCCCGCTGGTTTTGCTGCGGGACTGGTCTGACCCTCAAGAAGGAGTTCCATGTTAGGGGAAAGCCACCAAAACAAATGCGGGGGCAAGAGGGAGAACCTCCCCTTTAGACCCTACAGCAGAAACACAGTTTCTTGGATGAATTTTCGCTCGTTTCTAGCCGGCAGAGGGAATGTGACGAGCCAGTTCAGGAGGGCAGAGAGATGAAAAATAAAAGCAGAGAAATTATTCACAAGGAATCCCCCCCTTGCCCATTCCACCCCCTTCTCCCCCCCTCCCCCCCAGACTGGCTGCGGGCCAGAACCGCACCGGAGGCTGTTTCGGTCTCTCTGGCGGGACACTCGGCGATGTTCCTGCCTCGGTCGTGCCGGCCCGAGGGTCTCGGCAGGTACCGGGGCCGGGCACCCTCGGAGCTCCCCCCGACGGCCGGGGAGCCAGGGCTGCGAGGGCGTTTTCCACGCGGTTTTCTGCCCCCGGAAGAAAGGCTGGAGTTTGGGGATTCGGAGGATCGGTGGTGGTTGTTGTTGTTGTTGTGTCGGGCTTTTGTTTTGCGCCCTTCCAGGAGACTCGTGGAGAGAGGGTTCCAGATGGGGTTAGTCTCTGCTACAGTATGTGGCACTGTACAAAAAAAAAAAAAAAAAAAAAAAAAAAAGCCAGAATACCCAGCCACAGCCTAGTTCAAAGTTCCCAGTAAACACAGCGTTCTCTGGGCGGATTAAGTTGTAACACTTTTTTTTTTTTTTTTTCTTAACTCCTTTTCGTGGGGGAAGCAATAAAGGGGTTGGAGCTTTTGTTTTAAAATGTCTCCCTAACAAAACAATAAAAAGGGATCGCCACTTTTATGAGGTTCCCCGAACAAGGGACCGGTCACAGGCTTATTTCTACTGGAAAGCTGTATTTAAGGTGGTCTTTGTGCTGCTTGATTCCGAAGCTGGTTGGGGTCTTTTGTCCGGATGTCAAACCCCCAGTCCCCTACAAATGAGCTCCCTTTTGGGAGATCAGCGTGCAGAAATGAACCGTCCTCCCCTTCAATTAGCAAACTAAAAGCAAATTAAACTCACCCCTTGTTCCCCGCTCAGCTTTTTAATGGGGGACTTTTGGAGAATATGAAAATGCAGCAGAGATGTGTGTCCGGCCAGTCAGGTCTCTGTTCTGAAGAGGCAGCGAAGCGGGTTAAACCAGCTTATTAAAATGCTCCAGTTCCCTTTGCCCCCCTTGCTGAGGCCTTTATCAGGCACTTTCAGACAGAACCAGAGTTTAAACTGCTTTAAATTTAAAAAAAAAAAAAAAAGTTTACCTTTGGACGCTCCAAGGAGTGTGGCCAGCCCTGGAGATAGCTCCCAGATCAATACTATCTGTAATTAAAGCACTGAAGTCAGCTGCCGGATGGTTCAGTCAGATGTACGCGGCGCTGAACAAAACCAGAGCGATATTTACGATGCCACTTGCCGGTTTCACCGCACTGCCATCGCTCCTGGACGGCGCGTCCCGGGGACATGCTGCGGAGAGCGATGGACGTTTTTCTAGTCGGGGCATTTTGTACATTTTATTCGCTTTTCCACGAGGAAAAAAAATTGCATGCGTCCACTCCCAGCCGCGTCCTGCCGCCCTGTTTGAAAGGACGAGGCCCTGTCTCCGCTTTGCTCTGCCGGGCAGCTGGGAGCCCCGATGGCTCTCCCGGGCTGGAGGAGCGGGGAACCGGAGCCTGTCCGGGCAGAGGGACCATCCAGGTGACAGCCCACGGGCCAGCTCCCCGCGTGGGCTACCTGGGCACTGCTCGGGGCTGCGCGCCCGCGGAAGCTCCAGGTGCGCGCACGGCGCATCCCCCGCGGTTCTGCGCGCTCCCGCACGCGTGGGCGCGCCGGAGGTGCCCGTGGGGCGGGGGGCAGCCTGACCCTGCCTTCCTCAGAGGGCTGGGGGGCATCGGGGAGCCGGCTGGGCTGGCCAGGGTGGCAGCAGGGCACGGAGCAGGGACACACGCTGCGGGCAGGGCACGGTGGCGCATGGAGCATCTCCTGCCCCGGCCGGGCTGGCGTCGGATTAACCCCCGGTGCCTTTCCTCCCGCAGGTAAAAGTATGGTTTCAGAACAGACGGACAAAGTTCAAGCGGCAAAAGTTGGAAGAGGAAGGTTCAGATTCACAACAGAAGAAAAAAGGGACTCATCACATTAACCGGTGGAGAATCGCCACCAAACAAGCCAGTCCAGAGGAAATCGACGTCACGTCGGACGATTAAAAACTGGCACTTTTGGACTTTTCAAAGCCAGCACCTCACCAACCGAAAGTGTTAAAGGCTTACCCCCCACCCCCGCGGCGTGGCGGTGCGGGGAAGGACACGGAGATCTTCATCAAAACATGATTCCCGCCTGGGAGGGAGCTGGGAGCGAGCGAGGGCCAGCCAGCGAGGGGTCCGAACTGTGGCACTGCCGGCACCGCTCTGGCACAGGGGATCTGTCAATCAAAGCCAAAACACCGGGACGAGGTGATTGACAGGTATTCCGTTTATCGCAGTCCACTTTTAAAAGCATAAAGTAAAAAAAAAAAAAAAATTTAAAATATATAGAAAAAAAAAATCTTAAAAAGAAAAAAAAAAATAGAAGCAAAAAAAAGCCCCCCAACCAAACCAGAAAAATTAACACTTTACGGGACATTTTGCACTTCACGGTTTTTTCCGTCTTTGAAAGAGAAATTTCCATAAGCAGCCAAAACCCACACCTGTTTCAGAAACTTGAATTGCATGTGTAAAGCCGTCTGGGGAAAAAAAAAAAAAAAAAAAAAAAAAAAGAAAAAAAAGAAAAGAAACGGAAAAAAAAATTACTCCGGTTCCTAAAGACAGAAATGAATTGTATTTTTTTTTCCCTTTAAGACAGGTTCTGTGTGCTTTTTAATTTTATTTTACGAGAAATGTGCAGTCTGTAAACATTTTATGATAACTTCTGGCGTCAAAGTGTTTGTGAAAGCTAAATGAAGTAGCAGTAACAAAGCATAGTGTTCCTTCCGGATGGACAAACACGGTGGGGAGGGGAGGGACGGGAGGGAAAGGCGGGGGGGCGGGGAAGGTTGGGCTTGGTCATAACTTTTGCTGGAAAAAAAAAAAAATCAAATGGAATTATCTCTCTCCCACCCCCTCCCCCCAACTGTATCCCCAGTGCAAAACCAGACGATGATTTTTTTTTTTTTTTAAGATTAACAAAACGCAAACCCAGCGACCAGTTTTGGCGGTGGGGACACCTTCTAGGCTGGGAGGATCCAGAGAAAAGGGACTTAAAATCGCGGATTGATTTTTTTTTTTCCTAATGGCCATTTTCATTGGGTCAATTTTCAAGCACTGACCTTATAATATTCCGAGATCATAGAGCTACTAAAAAAAAAAAAGTGACAAATGTTTCCTTCATGTCTCCTATACCAGAATGTAAATATTTTTGTGTTTTGTGTTTAATTTGTTAGAATTCTAACACACTATATACTTCCAAGAAGTATGTCATTGTCAATATTTTGTCAATAAAGATTTATCAATATGCCCTACATTTTTAAGCAATATCTTTTCCCCTTCACCCCCAAATTTCTCGGAAACCGATGGTTTCTCCCCACACCGCCTTGTTTTTAGCTGCTGAACCCCCGCGGCCGCGCCGCGCATTCCTGCGGCCAAAGGCGCATTTTCTTAATGTATTCGCTGGCTGCTAAATAGACCTCCAAAAATAAGCCACAGAGGCGCACTTGCTGTATATAAATACCTAAAACCCCCCGAAACAGAACCAACCAACCAACCAAACAAAAACCTCCAGGAGAAACCCAGCCCCTTCCCTGGTCAGAAACAGGAGCGCGGACCGGTTCGTGATGGTGAAACTGGTCGGCAGCAGCCGCGCTCCGCTGAGCGAGGCTTTCCTCGGCAAAAATAGGTGTTTTATTTAGCGAGAGAGGATTTTTTCTCTTTTTTTCTTTTTTCTTTTTTTCCCCATCTTTTCTATCCCCTGTCCAGGTCGGTGCGGTGAGGGACAGGTGCTGTGAGCAGAGGCTGCGCCGCAGCTGCTGCTCTCCCTGCTGCTCTCAGGGAGCGATCCTGGGCACCGAGCACAGAGTAAAACTCTGACATTAAAGAGGTGGGGGAAAGGAAAAAAAAAAAAAAAAAAAAAAAGTTGCTCTGGGTCCTTGAGGAAACTAGCTGGTTTTCTGGGGGTACACAGTTGTTTTTTCATGCTTCATTTGCTCCTTAGCCTGATAGACTGCATTAATCAGTTTTATTTCCATTGATAGAGAAACCTCGTCTGCTCTGTTCGAGCTACAAAGAATCCTGCAAGCTTTTGTGAAAGTGCAAATCAGTTTAGGCAATTATCATACCAGGAATATGAAGGGGAAAGAGGAGGCATTGCCCAGTGGTCTCCTTTAATCTCTTAATCCGTGGATCCAGGGGGGCTAGTTGGACATAATTTAGGACAATCTGACTACCCTTTACACTGTGATAAGGCGAAGTTACAATGCATCGCAAAAATACGAGCTTTGTTAAACACACTGCCTTGAAAAGTTAAGATTAGACATTCTGTGCACGTGTTGGCTCTATCGGGTACTATGTAAATTTAATTTTTTAAAAAATCCGTTTTTTTTTTTTTTTTTTTTTAGCATCTCTTCTTATACAATCCCGGTGACTTTCCATTCACTTGTGCTACAAATATGAGAGAGGCCCAGTCAGGGTTAGGACGCACGTCGCAATGCAGTCCCTTCCATTTAAACCTAGCCTAATTATTTAGTAGAACTATTCCCAAGGTAAACTTCTCGTGGTGTTTCTTCCCTCCTCAAACAGCTGATGATGCAGACCTGGAAATCAAGCAGGACGCACATTTCCCCTGAACTCGCCCAAACTGCCTTGCTCTGCACTTCAAACCCGGGCAAATGGGCAAACATTAAACGGATTGCTGTCGAACAGCAGACTTGGGCCCTTCTAGAAATTGTTTCCCATCTTGATAAAAGGCTTATTTCTGCAGGAACCATATACCTCTCCCCCGACCCCTCTCTTTTTTTTTTTTTTTTTTTTTTTTTTTTTTTTTAAACCATGAGGGAAGAGAGGGAGAGAGGGGAAAAAAATTAAGCGTCCTATGTAGCGTAACAGCAATAAAATCTTCAGAGAATGCCATTAGCTTTGAAAAAAAACCCTAAAAGCTTTATTACAAACCCAGCTTTGAAAATAGGGGGGATTAGGAGTCTGAAAGGGTCCCACAATGGTTAGAAGAAAAGGTTTCATGCTAATGAGGTTAATGCCCTTTGTATCTCAGGACTCCACAACTTCATTACTCCCTATCTCCGGCTGCACCAAGCGGCTCAGAACACTGCAATCCACTCCAGCTCTCCCCTGCCTTGCCTAGAGAAGGATTTGATAGCAGCTCTGTTCAAACTAGATAATTATATCTTTTCAAGTCGGAATTAAGATAAAGAAAGTGAAGCAAAGGCGGCTAGCCTTGATCCACTGCAAACAAATTTGGCGCACTTTCTAGTCTCTCTCCCCCTGCCTCAATAGGCAGGACAGTCAGCTTATTAGACCCTCATTTGCTTTATTAATTCATCTATTTAAAGTGGCAGGATTAGAGAGAGGGAGAGAGAGGCAGAGTCTAATGTGGGACAGTGGATGCCAGGCAACGTGGAAATATAAATATTGGCGAGATGCTATCCGAGCGGGTGTTCAAAAATACATTTTATATTAAATAACTGAGAGGGGTGGGGGAGGGAGCGTGGATTTGGGGTGGCGAATTGCAGACTCGGGCGGATTTTTACGGCTTGTTTGAAGGAAAGCTGAGGGCCGGCTCTCCCTCCGGTGGACTCGCGGCCCTCGCTGCCTGGAGGGGAATTTGGCTCTCACTGGCCCCCTGAGCTGCCCAGGGGGTGCAGGACAAGCGGGGAGCCCGCACCCCACCCGGGGCCGCTCCTCGCAGCGTCCCAGGCGCGGGGCCGGCTGCACTCCGCGGGCTTTGTGCGGTTTGTGCGGTTTGTGCGGTGGTTTGTGCGGTTTGTGCGGTGCTTTGTGCGGTTTGTGCGGTGGTTTGTGCGGTTGTTTGTGCGGTTGTTTGTGCGGTTTGTGCGGTTTCCTTCCTCCGCCGCTCTGCTCTGTCTGTCGGCCAAGGTCAGCGTATCCCGCCCCTGGCCGCCCCGGCCCCTCTCACCCGGGGTCCCCGCCGGATCCCCACCCTCCGCAGCGCTGCTGGCTCCGCGTCCAGGGTCTGACCCCTCCGGCCTTGGATTTTTAACCCTTTCCCTCCCGACGAAGCCAGCGGCTCCCAGCCGGGGTTGCTTCCCATCAGCGGGATTTGCGCTCCCCACGCGGCGCAAACCCGCACCCACGCACTCTCCTTGCCACTGGGCCGGGCTGGGGCCAGAGGCCTTTGGATCCCTCGCTTTGTTGTGTTTAATCGCTGTTTATTTACCTTCCTCCTCTGACGGATCGCGCTGTTACCTGTGAGGGCTCGGCGGAAATTAGCGGTCCCCGCTAATTAGCACCCAGCCTCCGCACAGCCCGTAGGAAAGAGGCAGAGCAGCTCGGGCCGGGTTCCCTGATGAACAGGATTCTCCCAGCCCCTGCTCCCGGGTCCATGGGAGCTAATACAGCCATTGATTTACCTCTCCAAAGGGTCCCGCTGCGAGGGGGAAGCGGGAGTTTAGAGAACCTCCTGACCCCGAGCCGTAACCTCGCTCCTCGCCAGCCTCTCTCCTGGTGGGACACTCGCAGCCCGCGGCCCACGCTTGGAACCGAAAGGGCCATTAATCACCTTCCCTCGCTCGCTTTTAATTGACCTTTTGCAATTAGCGCCTGTTGCAGGGAAAGCGACCCGTGGGTTGTGAGGGAGCCCTCCCGGTGACCCCTCAGACGCCTTTTCCCGGGGCCGGGGGGGTCTTGGCCGCCCCAGCTCCAGGCAGGGCCAGGAGGATGCTGCGGGCACGGCCAGGGGGAAGCTGCGGGCAGGACCGGGGGGATGCTGCGGGCACGGCCGGGAGGATGCTGCGGGCACGGCCGGGGGGAAGCTGAGGGCAGGGCCGGGAGGATGCTGCGGGCAGGACCGGGGGATGCTGCGGGCAGGACCGGGGGGAAGCTGCGGGCACGGCCGGGAGGATGCTGCTGGCACGGCTCCCGCAGCGGGCTCAGCCCGCCTCGCAGGTGGTGCCCTGGCCGGAGCAGGGGAGGCAGGATCTGCCTTCTCTTATCCTTCTCCTTGTCCTTGTCCCCGGCGTGGGTCCGCTAGGCCCCGCTGCCCCGGGAGCCCCATCTCCCCGCACGGCCTGGCTGGAGCCCCGGTGCTGCGGGGGCTCCGGGAGAGCATTTATAGACCCGCTCTCCATCGCCCACGGCTGGACCTGACGTCAGGAAGAACTTGATCTCGCCCGCTTTGCTCCTGCTTCTGAAACTGATCCTTGAAATGAGAGAACAGACTCTACACAATTCCCATGGCCTTGACATAAGGTACAGCGATAAATATACACCACTAATGAGCAATTACCATATAATCACCTTCCAATTAGCTCGCATAATGATGAATTAAACATTCTAGCCTGCTGGATTAGGTTTCTTACTTTGTATATTATTTACGAAGGCTAGCTTCTGCTGAGCACCAAATATCAAATTAGATAGGGAATTTTCAGTTGGGGGTAATTACGCATTCAGAGCATGCCCGGAGTTTTTGTCACCAGCCAACTAAAGTGTATTGGAAGGTAGTGTCCATCCTTTTCTGTTTTTCCTTTTTGATGTCTTAAAACAAAGTTCAAGCTTTTCTGCCAATGCTCCGCACGTCGCCTCCCCCGTGTTAATTCTGCTTCCTTCCCCAAGGCTGAACAGACAGAAAAACTGGCCCATTTTTTTCCCTGGGACAGTTAAATAATAAGGAGGAGGCAGAGGCAGGATCTGGGGGAAGTAAAAGATCTCACAGTCCTCTCCCTCACGGCTGCTCCATCTCTGGGAGATGGGGAGAAACCCTCCTGTTATCCCGGCCAGGAGCACCCTGGTCCTCCTCTCGGGGTGGTGGGGACTGGCCGGGCGCAGGAGGGAACATGCCCCGCACCCTGGGCTGCACTCGCACAGACCCTCCCTCGAGTGGTTGTTTCCCTCCCATTCTGGGGAGAGAGCTCAAAAAAAAATCGAGTCCTGGCTGCGTTTGGTCTGACGGAAGGAGGGGGGGGAAGGTTTTGGGTGCCGATTCCACCTGGAAGGGAATGAGAGGAGAAGCATCAGCCCCGTGGGAGGAGAGGAGGATGCGGAGGTCGGGCACGGTGCATTCCCAGCCCTCATCCAGAGGGGATGGAGGGACGGCGGCTCCTGGCGGGGACGGGGCTCGCAGCCGCCCTGTGGAAAGTGGGAACCCGTCTCAGAGCTGCACGGTTTTTGTTGGTTTAAGCTGGACCCTTAATGTTTTCTTAATTAACCGTTTGAGTGTGAGTAAACCTCCGCGAGGCGTTTACAGCCTGGCTATAAAGTGGGAGCGGGGGATCTCCCTGCCTCCTGCATTGCCTGAAAACATTCCTTGGGGGCTTGAAGGGGGCAGAAAGCCGCTCTGCAGGGAACAGTGTTCTTACCCAGACTTCTGCTTGGAATTACCTTTCTAAAAGTCCTTTACCTATAGAAGAAAGGACAAGCTGGCAGTATCCTCTTTCCCCGCTCCACTCTCTCCCGCCTGACATAAGGAGCTCTGGAAAGTTTCAGGCATTTCCAGTCAGGAAAGGAACAGTCCAGAAGAGCAGAGATGCTCGGCTTCAGCTGCTTTTTATTTTTATTTTATTTCATTTTATTTTCCCTATATAATCTTGGGTTTTTTTCATTTAAAAAGGAAAAAAAAAAAGGGCTAAAAAAAAGGAATTAAGAATTCGAAACAATTTATCCCAGTGAAAGTGTTGTCTGAATGAGTGTTGGTGTCCTGGACCCAAACAAACCTTAGATAAAATGTGGAAACTCATCTGCCAAGTCTGGAAGCAGCAACTGATCCAAGCCTGATTCGAGAGAAGCTGCTGGATTCCGGTGTTTTTTGTGGAGTTATACTCATAGCTTTATCAGTATTTTAACAACCTTTTTGTGGTTTTGCTGTGTTCACAGAACGTGCGAAGTCCTGACTTTCTCCACAAGGCCGGAGAATACAAGCGCGGCTGTTATTTTATCTTTAGATCAGCAAGTGGGTATCAGAGGCAGGGAAGAAAGTGCATTCTTGTGGGTTGCGAGACTGAGATATTCCCAGATAAACTCTTCTGTGATCTCATTTATAATCCACGCGATCACGGCTATTTTATTTGGCATACATGTGTCGAGAGGAGGCGTTTGCTGTGATGGGATGTTTAGGATCCAAATATGATTTAAAAAGCTTTTTTAGAGAGTGCCACCCTCCTCGTCCCGGTAAGCACGCTGCCTTTTTGTAGCGGTCTGTAAGCCCACACCTTACTTGCTTCTCCGTGGGCTGCCAAATGACTGCTCAGAATCAAGGAAAAGGGAGAAAAGGGGAAGATGTGATTTGGAAGAGCAAAAGCTGTTCAAATAAACAATGAAAAGGTATTTTCATAAGAATAACGACATTTTATTTAAATTCCCGGGAAACGCAAAATAATAGAAACCAGCACTGACTAAAATCTGCAAGGAAACAGAGAGGAAAAGAAAAAGAGAGAAAAAATAAAGATGAAAGAAATGTGCGTGAGAGATAGAGGAAAAGAGGAAAAAGAGGAAGGAAGGAAGGAAGGAAGGAAGGAAGGAAGGAAGGAAGGAAGGAAGGAAGGAAGGAAGGAAGGAAGGAAGGAAGGAAGGAAGGAAGGAAGGAAGGAAGGAAGGAAGGAAGGAAGGAAGGAAGGAAGGAAGGAAGGAAGGAAGGAAGGAAGGAAGGAAGGAAGGAAGGAAGGAAGGAAGGAAGGAAGGAAGGAAGGAAGGAAGGAAGGAAGGAAATGTCGTGTGTGAGGAGAAGCCAAGGTCTCAGTGTGGGATGGAATGAAACCATCTCGGGGACACTGTCAGGAGTCTGGGGAAGGCTCCTGAGTTCAGCGTCCGACCGACCTGGAGATTCACGCCAATTTTTCTTTAGGAGAGTCAAGGGCTGTCGGAAATCCGCTTTCTTCCCACCATTGCAGCGAAGTCCTGAGGGTCTGGGGTCGGTGGTTTCTGTAGGTTTTCCCTGGCAAATCAGGAGCCCCGCTGGGCAAAGCGGAGTGTCCTGGCGGGCGGGGAGCGGTGCCAGCGGTGCAGAGCCCGAGGACACGGCCGGGCAGAGCGGGCAGGGCCCCTCCGCCAGGGCCTTTTCCTCTCCCAGTGGGCCAATGCTGGCCTTGGGAAGGCAGGAAGGGATAGCCCGGGATGCCCGGGGTGGGCAGCTTTGTGGCGGGGACCACCTTCCCGCTGCCACCCGCGCATCGCCGTGGGAACTGCCCAGCTGCACATCCAAATTCCCGCAGCTCAGCCCCGGGAGTCCCGGCAGGGACCCGCCAGGGACCCCCAAACCGCGCTGTCCGGAGTGGGGGGCAGCCCCTCGAGTCGGCCTTCCCCCGCCTCGCCCGCCGCTGGGCAGGAGCTCCTTTTGGGGGTGACTGCCGGGAAGAGCCTCTCCAGCTCCTTTTCCACCCTGACACGAGGGTCGGAGACAGGCGAGGGCTGGGCGGCAGAAAACGGGGGCTGACACCGGCCAGCGACCCTCTCTCATCCCTGCCTTGTTGGGGCGGCAGCGGGAAGGGATGGGGATGCGGGCCGGCAAACACAGCGCAGAGCTTGTCCCTGCCCTCCTCTACCAGCGCTTAAGCTTCGCCCGTCCCAGCCAGAGATTCCCGAGTCGCCCCAGGGTCGCTGTCCCCGCTCCCCGTCCCGCGGATGGGCCCAGCACAGCGGGACCTGCAGCCCCGGCCCGGTGTCCCCTCCCGGGGAAAGCGGCTGCTGCTTCTTTTTCGGGTGTAAGGGTAAAAACCGCCCGCTCCTCCCCGTAATTTAAGGAGTAAAAGGCAACTTTTACACCAGTTTAATTAAGAAGGGCTCTTGTACCTTGGGGGGGGATCGCATCATTTCACATGAAATATTCATACAGGAGGTTTCCCGAGCTGCTCCGTTTAATCATTCCTGCTGCCAGCGAAGGGCTCTGTCTTTATACACGTCTGTAATTTGATTTTAATGTCCCCACTTTTCCATCTGCACATGTCCCGAAGGTAAGTTCCCGAGAGGAAGCCGAGGCTGAGGAACATTGCCCAGCCCGGGCGGGACCCGCACCCGCGGAGCAGCGCGCAGCCTCCCGCGGCCGCGCAAATCCTGGGCGCGCATCTTCTGAGCGCGCAAATCCTGGGCGAGCTTCTCCTGAGCGCGCATCTCCCGGGCGCGCAACTCCCGGGCGCACAAATCCTGGGCGCGCATCTCCCGGGCGCGCAACTCCTGGGCGCGCATCTCCTGAGCGCGCATCTCCCGGGCGCGCATCTCCCTCTCAGCACTCCAGCCGTGCCCGCCGCTTCTACCTCTCCTCCGCTGGACAGTTTCGCTTTCAGCTGTGTGAATTAGTGCAGTTATAGATCCCTATTTAAAGGAAAAAAAAAGGAGGAAAACCGAACACACAGAAGGAAAAAGATTGTGGCGTCCGCTAATTTAAAGCACTTCTGGTGGAAGGGCTGTCAGTTCTGTAAGTAAATGATGCTGTGTTGATTCAGATGTTTCTCTCGGTGATCGCTGAGGGGGAAGAGCTGAGGCTCGGGCTCGCAGATCCGGAGGGGCCGGGCCGGGGTCCCGCTGCTCTCCCGGAGCAGGAGGATGGCAGCAGGGCCCGACACCTCCGTGCCCCGCAGCAAGCTGCCTCCTGCTCACCCTGCCTGCATGGGGAAGAAGCTAAAAGGGAGAGAAAGAGATATTTACCCCCGAAATGACAAGCCCCACTTCCCCCTCGATTCACCAGGCAGAGTTATCTATCAATCCCACTGTTTATTTGGTGTCACCAGCTGCGCTATGGGGAGAGAAACGCATGTTAAATGATGCCATTAGGCTGGAGAGCAACAAGCAGAGACGAGGTAATTGGCAGCAATTCTCAGAGCCAGTCCGGTGACCTGTTAATCTGTTGCCACCAGCACCCAGTCGGGAGAAAAAAATAAACCAAAAAATCTGCAGAACGGAGAAAAAGTCTGACTTACCTCGGACCTGGTCAGCTTGTTAATGTTCCACTTGTAAATAAAGAAAGATTTCTGAGTGGGCCATGTCTCTGTTCAATCAGACTCTTACTCCATTTGCTGAGTGTAATATATCCTTCGTGGTTTAATCTGTTCTCCCTTTTAAATTTTTTTTTTCTTCCCTTTTTTCATTTGGATCCCATGAGGTTTGGCATCAGACTGTTGGAGTTATGAACCAGAGGGTGTCTGCAGAGCAGGAGCACCATTCAGCACCTCTGCCTTTGCATTTCCCATCCAGAAGGCAGCTGTGTGATCAGAAATTTCGGGATGTACATGCAAACCTTCACCCCTCCAGAAACTTTGCTCAATAAAGCTCCCTCTGTCATTCATAATAGAGCACAGAAAGGGCTGCTTGTGCAGGAGGGAATGTTTGTGTGGAAGGCTTTATACAACCCCTGCATCCCCAACCAAATATCCAGGGTGGCTGGAGACATGAAATAGAAACTCAAACAGGCTCAAATCAACTGTTTGAAACTAATTCCTTCGCAATATTACTTTGTTTCTGAAATAAAAGAGATGGGCCCTTGGCTAGCTTAAAGAAAAACAGATTTTTAACAGGTGACTTGGAATCAGCAGTGTTTTGAAGAGCTCAGGATAAAAACAGTGACACCCCTTAAATTAAAACTGTTTTGCAGAAAGTTGAAGTCATAGGGGATGCACAAAACTACCATCACAATGTGTATTTTCAGCATTAAGGAGGGATTATAAAGTGTGTTTGAGCTTGCTTTATTTTATTTCAACCTTCCATCCTTCCCTGATACTTTTATTTGTTTATTTTTAAAATGGACAGCATTGTCAGGAGACCTCCCTAAAAATGATCTTTTGATCTTACTGCAAATATAGGGCTGAAACCAGCAGCCCTTGCTTACCACTAAACCATTTCTGAAATGGCTGTTGTGTTGCACAGGAGGAGATCCAGGGTATTTTCCATTATTCATAAATATTTCAAGCAGGTAAGTTTAAGACTTTTTGTTTTTGATGAGCTATTCTCTCTCACACATGTGCACACAGACAAGAGCTACTTAGAGCACACTTGGATTCAAGTCCAAATCAATGAATAAATTACACAGATGGGTTTCATTGCTTCTATATTTGCTACATGTAACAAATCAGCAAAAATGTTTAGCTCATTAGCAGGGACAATACTGTGTTGGAGGGGTCAGACACACAAACGAAAGAAGCATTCATTTTTTCCTGTAATGTGACTGATGTCTGGCTGAACAAATGTGATTTACACCAGACCTCTCCCTTAATATAACATATTTCTGCAATTCTTGTGGGAGAGCCCAAAAGGTTCCTACATGACAGAATAATAATTAAAAAAACCTCCCTTAGAAAGGCTAAATTACATGGTTTGGGGAGTTCCAGCCATGTACATTTCATGACATTATTTTACTGCTGAAGAATTGTCTTTTTTTTCACAAGTGATAACTGCAATCCAGTAGCAGCTAGACCATTCCAGTGGGTGTATGTAGCATATTTGGGCTGTATATTAAAGATCAGTAACTCTGCATGCTCTAAAACAAAGGCTTTACATTTTGTCTCACAAATGAAGACTAGTAAATTGTGAAAAAATTGTCACATATTAATACTCCCCATTCCACAATGCCACTTCCTAGTTTTCTAGGGGGACACAAAATATCTGTCTTTTCCTGCCTATCCACTGCCACCCAGATTTATTAATTCAAGATAAGACTGCTATTCTGAATGGAGCCATCAGGTCAAACACTGGAAACTTTTCCACTTCTGGCCCAGGAATGAGGTACCATTTGAAAGAGAGTGAGTGAGCATTGCTTGGAAAAGAACACAGAAATTTTTGCAAAACTTTCAGCTGCCATCCTGTGACTGGTGGAAAAAGTCACCTCTCTATTTTCCAATGAACAGGATGGCAGATTGTGATAAATCTGGTTTGCTTTGGGCCATGAGTGGTGTCAGAAGCCTTTATTTTCAGTGCTGGGGTGCTGTGCAGGTGACCTTACAGGGAGAGCCCTTTCAGCTGAGGGCACAGCAGACTGGTGAGTTTGAAGGGACAAGTGTGGCCTTTGCATTCTATATTCCTATGGCTGTTCAAGCCCAGGTTCTATCTTTGCTGTGCTGACTGATACAAGCTCTGTGACAAGGCCCAGAAAAACTTCTGTATATCACAAGGGCCGTTCCCAATTATGCATCTCTTGGAACACTTCCACTGAAAGAGAACCTCTTCTGGAGATACTGATCCACTGCTGATTGGTGCAGAGGAGTGATTTACCACCTGCAGGTTGGTGTGGCTCCTCCACTCCTCTGTCCATGGCTGTTGCTAAAGCCTGCTCCTGTCTCAGGGACACATGCTCAGCCATGTGCATTGTTTTTGCAGAACACACAGCCAGACATTAAACTAATTTCCTCAGTGCATGCAAAGTTCCCTTCAGAACCTGAAATTTTGGATCTTTTCCTTGCCTAAATTCTATTTAGCATCTAAGTGAGACACAGATAACAAGCTGGCAGGCTGGAGATAAAATGACCTTTCTTCCAATGAGTAACAACTGTGTGTGGAGGGAAACAACTGCATGCAAGGGTTTTCCATGGGAACCTGAGTCACAGCCCACTCAAGAAAACATGAAAATGCTTTACCAGGTTTACACCATGTGTGCAGTGTATTTTGAGGTGTCTTGTGATACAGAGCTGAGTGGCAGCTGAAGTCACCATGGCCCTGGACCCTGCTGTGGGTGATGCTCTCAGGGTCTGCTGCTGAGCTGGCCAAACCCCCTGCAGGCACCTCAGCCTGGCTGAGAAATTTGGTTTGTGCCAGATGAAAATTCAGATGGACCCTGGGTATAAAATTTGGGAATTTCAGCTTCAGAATCAGAATATATCTCAGCAGAAAAGAGCCCCTTTAGCCTGTGAGAAGACAGGATCATGCTGCTAATGCCTGTCCTCCTGCACCTCTAGCAGAGAGTGCTGCTCCCTGAGGTAAGTTGGGGAGGTGAATATCTGCTCACAGGTGCTTTCAAGCTACTTTGGCAAAGCAGAAAGACAAATCCTTTTGCTCTGTGTTTGCACAGCACCTAACACAGCAGAGTCCTGGTGCCTTACTGGAGTTGCCAGGGACTTCTACAGCACAAATAACAAGTACATAATGCATCTGCTACAGAGCTCACAAACCTTTCATGTTATTTATGTACTAATCTGAACAGTGTGGGCCAGATTTTGATCTTGGTTATGCTGGAGTAAATGAGATACGGGTTTGGCCTCACATCCATAAGATCTATAGTCAATCAGTGTTTCTAATGTGCTCATCATGGAAATATCTTGGCATTGTGTGGCTGGCCCACTTCAGTGTGACTAGAATAGCAAAGCATTATATTAAGCAAACAGAACAGTTTGATTTATAGATTTGTGGTAAGAATAGTTCGGTTTTCCAGGGTGTTCAATTTAATTAACATTCTCCAGGGAAAAAACTGCTATTGTTTCCCTAACCACATGCCTTCCAATACAAAATAAACTCTTGCTGGTGTGTATGTGCTGCTTAATTATCCTAAATGGTTCCTTTTGAAAGTTGTCTATTGACCTGCTTCTACACTTCACAAGTGGAGCATATCCTATTCACTCAAGAGTGTGTCTACCTGCACTTAGCAAGAAAGAGATACCAGATGAATTTTAACACTGCTAAAATGACAAAACAACCTGCTGCATGCAGTGTTCCCCAGTGTTTTACAGTGTTTTACAGTTCCCCTTATTCACTTGTATGTAAATAAGGCTGCAAGGGTGGTTTATAAAGTGAATAATAATAATAATTATTATTATTATTAGCAATAATATTTGTAGGTCCTATATCCAGCCACTGCTTGATGGTTGATCTACAGCAAGGAGCTCTGTTTGGATGCTACTGGAGCAAAAGCAGGAGAGCAGGGGACAGTTTATCTGCCTGACCCACTAGGGATCAAATCCTGCTGTTCATACTCACCTTGAGCTGCCCCATAGTTTTGATCTGCTGGTTTTCAGAGAGGTGAGCTGCAGGAAAAGCAGATCCTGGCTCAGGTCATCCCTGGCTGCCAGGGCTGTGTAAATCACACTGCCTTTTGCACCAACACCGTGCCTGACCTGCTGCCTTCATCTTCCAGACCCTCTCACAGTTTTTCAAGAGTGCCCAGACTCAGGAGAAGATGGTGGAGCAATCCTGACTGTGCTTTTTCCCCAACATTTAAGTGGAAACAGAGCTGGGCCCAGTGAGTGCTGCAGTGTGGGATGACAGGAGGGTGAGATTTCGTGGATTGAGTCAGTAGTGAGAGCTGGCTGCAGCCGGCTCTGACTGAACACAATAAACAATTCCACTTGCAACATGCTGTACTGTTTAAGGGCTCAGAGATGCCAGTGGGAGTTTTGCCTGAATAGCAGGCGAATAACAGGTCCTCACTCTCTATCATGTCTCATGAAATATCACAGCCCCATGTGTGCTGCAGAGGCAGATAAGGGAGTAGTGGAGATAAGAGGGAGTTGGGGAGGGCCAGGAGGAGCAGAAGGGCTGTGCCACTGCCTCCCCACTTCTGGAGAGAGCCTCCCTCCAGCTGGGGAGCTCCCAATGTGCTGGAGATGTCTGGAAGATGCTCTAAGGATGTCCAGGGAAACTGCACAGCCAGGCCCTGGAAACTATGGATTAACTCTGCAAAGCAAACTACATGATTGCAATGATTCCCTCTACATTTAGCATCTATCCATCTCTGCCACAGTGTCTCCATTGGTTCTGCTTCCCAATGACTCCTTCTGTCTAAAAAAGGAACCTAAATTTTAGGGAAAGGTTGGAAATAATTTTTTCTGCTGTGCAATGTGCAAGCAATTTATTGAATAGTCTCAGAAATCCTACTATGTTGCTTTCCTCCTGCAGTACTGCTGATTCAAACATAAAGCATCAGGTTAAAATATATTCATACAACACTAAAAAAATGAAACCTGTCAAAACAAGCAGCAGATTTCTCCCTAATATTATGGTATACAATTTTTATAAATGTGGAGGCAGCTTTTCTTAGAAGCGTATTTTAAACTCATCTAAATTATATTAAGAGTCAAGGCCCAATTTGGTAACAAGCTGTGAGACATCAAGGGTTCTTTTAATGAAGAATTCACGCTGGAAAAATGTATGTCACAAGACATATGACTGGATGCCTCCATGCTTACTAACCCTTTGCTCCCCATGTACTGATGCACACTGAAGTGAAATCCAGAAAAGGGGGTTCAGATGGAGCCCTTGGCTCCAAATGGCCATTTGGGTCTCTCCATGAGCACACAGCACTGCAAAACAAAGCGGCATCAGCAAAGATGCCTGAGGTTTGATTCGAATTTTGCTCTAGTTGAGTGATACTATTTATACCCTGGGCTAATCAGAACCAGGGCTGTTTCATCATTCTAAATGTCAGGAAAAATATATCATGTGCATCAAGGGAGAAATCTTGGCCCCACTGAAGTCAATGGCAAAACTCCCATTGATTTCACTGGGGCCAGGATTTCACCCTGAATAAAAACTCATGTTTCATACACAGCTTAAATGGCAATGGGTTTATCTGTGAGGGGTTCTAAAAATTGTTTTGGAGGAAAATGCATTACTGAAATGCAATTAGGCATTTTTTAGCCTTTACAGAGCAATCAATGTTTTCATGAGCAGTGTAAAGGAATTTAAGAAGAGAAACTCAAGGCTGAAGTTGTATGATATGCAATTGGGCAATTGTTAGAACACATAATTGAGTGTGATTCAAAGTCTCCAAACACAGTTTCACTAATAAGCTCCTGGGTTTGCGTCTGGATGATCCAAATGTGAATATTTTTTCCTGCTGGGTGACGTAATAGCTCACCAGGACACCAGTGCAGCGGATGTAACATATTTGATTTGATTTGATGAGCCTGTTGGACACCAGAAAGAGCTTGCAGTTGTCTCTCTGACTGCTCTCACACTAATGAAACACAGCCCCGTGTCCTCTGAAGTCCTGCTGGGCTTGAGCAGCTGTCTTTGGTGCTGTCCTCAGCACAGGAGGTGGATAGTGGGTCACTGTGGACTTTGAACATCATTAGAAAACTTTGGTGAAGTCTTCAGCTCCAGCCTTATTTTAAATCAAAAGATTCTTGTCTTTCCTTGCTGGCAAGGTAAATGAGCAAAGTGTTGGGATTTGTAAGGTTCTATGTTTGCTGAGACAATCCACAAGAAGGGAAATAGCTTTGTTTTCACTGTCTAATTAGTTCACGGTGCATATTTCTTTAGCTGTGCACTAAATACTTTGAAAAGTATCATGGGATCAAGAAAACAGCTTTGCATTTCAGTCAAAAAAGGAGCCAGTGGAAAAAAAAACCCAAACATGAACAACATTCAGTGATTGGAAACCACCACATCCCCACTTAAAAGCACTTTCAAAAGATATGTTGTACTCAATGAATCTCACTTCTTCTAACCAAAGCCATAAATCTGATGTACAAAATGTTCCCTTATTTTGACTGGATCTATTTGAACTGATTAATTTTTCACAATTTTCTCTGAAAACCACACTGTGGCATTGCTTCAGCACCAACTGCCCATCTTGAACAGACACCATTAGTTCCTGGAATACTTGGGTTTCCTGTGAGTTTAGAATGAGTCCCTTCCAAGTATTCACTTTGTCTGATCTTGTTAAAATTATTTGAATGAACAAAATTATGCCTTTGATGCTATGCTGTGAAAACATTTAATCTATTCTGTTTTCAGCTTTCCTTTGACTGGTGCAAGAAACAAAGCCTGGGAAAACAGGCAAATCATGACTTATGGGTGAGTGGCTGGTCACATTTGGAGCTAATTTCTTTTCCAAACATTTATACTTCCTAAGAAACAGTTTCTCCAAAAGAATAACTCCTGGAAGAGGCTAAAGTAGTGGTCAGAGAAGAGGAAAACATGACATTTGATGTAGCCACCTCGATTAAGGTCCTGTCCAATTAGGTTTAACAAGAGAGGGTTAGAGAATCATCCTAAAATACACTGGGGAGAGGAAAATATTAAGGAACAAAGAAGCCTCTGGCCTCAAAGGACAAAATAAAAGAATTTCAAACCATCTTGATGAATCAGTATAACCACAGCTTGATGGAGAGACAAAAATGGGATGACTCTGGCTCTGAGGGTTGATGCTGAGATTAAAAAAGCAAACAGAAAAATAAATCCTTTCACTTCTAGACCACTGACTTGAATTCATAAACCAGTTAGTCATCATCATCTGATAGTTTCTGAACATGTCCTTTCTGGAACAAACTGGTGGTCTCAACAGGAGCTCTAGGAGGCATATGACAATATTCAAACCAAACAATTTCCTGCTTGGCATGATTGCTGGCCATCTCCATAGGAAGGCCAAAGGAGCAAGCAATTAATAATGGGGGAAAATACCAACAATAGTTTATTGCTATTATCATTATTACTACTAGTGCTATTATTACTGTTATTAATTCACAAGAGGAAATTATACAGTTGTCTGAGTATGGCAGTAATTATGCAGTTGAATGGGATTACTGCAAAGCAGGCCTGAGATGAGGGATGCAAGCTGTGGTGGGATTAGGAAAGCATCTGTGGCTGCTCTGACTTGGAGAGGGACAGAGCCAGGGCTGCCACTGCTGGAGACCCAAAAGCTGCAGCTTTTATTGCATGAGCTGGAGACCCAAAAGCTGCAGCTTTTATTGCATGAGCTGGGTCCTGCTTGTGCAGGCAGGGGCTGCAGCAGCTCCCACCCTGCCTGGAGATGCACTGTAAGGGGGATCAGTGGCACAGGCTCACCCATGGGTTGTGTCCTTTCTTCTGGCTGGCCCCCAGCAGTTCAAATCCCTTTTGAGTGAAGATTCCTCCAGAGGATCCCTCACCACCCAGGAAATTGCTGCCAGGCAAAAGCAGGAGTTGCTCTGAGGCTGAGCAAACACCCAGCAGTGCCACAGCATCCTGTCCCAGCCCTGGCTGAAAACACAGCATCCCCTCAGAGCTGCTTTCCCCAGGCCTGCCTGTGCTCTCCTGTCTTTGGATGAGCAGAATGAAACAGTCACAAAGTCCATCGTTGCATTTGTGATCACCAATGTCTGAAAAGAGGATCATCACTCACTCTGTTCTAAGGGTTAGAACATAACACTTCATCATTGCTGTGTTGGCCCTAAGGTGGTAATTTAAGTGAGTTTTTATTCTGTGCTGATTTATGGTGGCTAAACTAATGTAATAAAACTTCCCAGATCCTTTTCATGTGCATTATTGATAAAAACACTCAGTAAAAGAAATGTGTAAATCCATCTTTGTGAGCTCTAATACTTGTTGGTGGCATCTGTTTTTCATTTAGTAAGATGACTGAAAATGAATGTACCTACAAAAACCTCAAGCAGCCAAATGTGTACATATTATTGTGTAAAAACTGCAATTTCACCACTCACTGATAATCAGCCCTGATTTATTTCAACAGACTTTGAGGTTCTGACTTCACTTCTCACCCAGGGCTTCAGTTCAGCAGAGTTTTCTTTAGGCAGGGTCCTCCAGGTCTGACACATTTGAAACAACATCCACTGGAAAGGGTTTTGTACATGGTAGTAGCAGAGTGAATCAGAAGAATTGAAGTTTCCATTCAGTCCCATTCTTCTGTGCCTTGCCATACCCTTGGGGCATTTACTAAGTGAGTATGAACATCTTTTGTGCTATCTTATGACAAAATGGCCTGTTTATGGAATGACACCATTTCTGGATGTGGAAAAGTTACCTTTTATCATATATCATGTGTAACGATCACACAAGAGATTAAAAAATGGAGATATGTGGAAAGCAGGGAGTGTGCAGTGGATTACTCAGCACCATGGAAATACAACGTGCAGGAAAAGAGGAGAGTCTCTGGAGACTGTCTGGGTTGTTAACATTGATAAGAACAACTGGAGTTGGACTGGTGTTTGTGGTCAGGAAGGCTTTCAGCACTTCCCATATACCAGACAGAGCTTTGTATCTGAATTTGTCACTGTCACACAAACAGGCCAGAACAAGTATAAATTAAATAATATTTCTCTGTGCATGGTGACTGAACACTTGCAGGTTGATAAAGAGAAAATCCAGCTGGTTATCTCCCCAGATAATCTCCCAGAAAATGAACTGGTGCAGGTCTGATGTGCCAGGTGGGGATCAGATTCTAAACGTGGGCAGGCAAGGGCAAGGCAAATAGGACTGTAAATGATGGGAGACATCAGCAGCTTTCCAATATAAACCCACCTAAATCCCCAACAGCATGGGCTGAACATTTTACTGGGACAGTGTCTGGGTGTAATTTGCACAAAACTGCTGACAGTTCATAGTCATGAGTGATGTGACAACCATGGCACAGGTGCAAGCAGGACAAACTTTCTGCCAAATTTATCATCTCTGGGTGCACAGTGACAAGTGTTCACCCATCTCAAAACAGAGCTAGGAATCCTGGCCCAGTGACTGAGACATCCATTTAGGATGTGCCCCTCAGTCATTCTCCAGCTATTCCAGCAGCTTTTCCTAGTGTTGCTTCTTTCCACTTCTGCCTGATTTGCAAATTCACAGCTGTATGGCTGAGAAATGTAATAGGGTTAGATCCCTGGGAATTTGGGACCTGCAGGCTTCAATGAGCCTTGGGGGAGTTATCCAGGCTCGGAAGACATCCATCAGGTCCTTATTCCAAAGAAATCCTCCACCATCTGCCTCATTCCACATGCCCTGAAGCCAGTGGGAGTCCTACCAGATAATTCAATAGAAATCAGCCCAGGACTCACCTAAAAACACACCTGTTCCTTACAGCATAAAGTGATAAGCTGCAAAAGGTTTGGTTTTTAATTGGACATTTAATACCAGCTTTGGCAGGTGATTAAACCGTGATTTACTTCCAAGGGAGATAAGAAGTAAATTTCTAAGGAGTTCTGGAGAGATGGTTTAACAGCATGGTAATTATACAAAGACTTTTTTTTGGAAGAACTGGGCAAGTTAAGGGAGAATCAGACATAAATAAGTGAGTTATTTTTCTTCCTACACTCAGAAGACACAGGAGATTAGAAAATGACAAAAAAATAGAGCAGTGTTTAAGTAGTTTGAAAATAAGGGATTGTGAGTGGACACAAAAGCTGCCCAAGAAATGTTTAATAAGGAGCCAACAAGGAATGTATTTCCACTCCAACTGAAACAGAAGTGGCCAGTGCTATCAGAACATCAATGTATACAAATCAAACAATACAGCTTAACTAGCTCCCATGGGTAAAATAAAGAGGCATGAAGTAGGGATTTGTCAGTCATTGAGACCTTTATTAATAACAACTGCAGTTTAAAGAGCGTGGGTTCTGGTACTTACAAACAGGAAGCAGCAGCACTCAAACAAGAAAGCCAACATTTCATTGCATGTAGAGGAATATCATAATTCAGAGGGAAAAAAGAAGTTTTTTTTGAGAACAAATTAAGCTACATGATTGCAACAAAGCCTGGGATACTAATAAAGCGTTTTTGTATTTTGCATTATAGAAATACAATATTCTTAAGTATTGTTTTAGAATTGTCTGACTGGTATTGGGACAAATATGCAGAATAAATATGCAAATAAAGACAACAATTGTTCAGAATGGTCAAAGAATGAGGTTCATCTCCCACACTCACCGGGCTTCACAACAAATTTTTTAATTTTTCCAAGGAGTATTAAAGTAGTTTTTCATCTTTAGGCTTCTGTTTGACAGGGGAAGATGATTTCAGGCCTCCTGTGGTGATGCTGACCATAGGCCTCTGTGCAGAAGGCTTTTTAAACACTTGGCTTTGGGTAACTCTGTGAATGAGGGCAGAACAGTTTATCCTCAGCACCCAGACATGGACTGTACTGCTGAGGGTATACCCAAAAGGGCCTGAATGTGGTGGCTGTTTTTGGCTAGGGTATCTCTGCTGAACCTTTCCTTTCCTCTGGTTTGCTTGTGCTCCCACAAATCTGACATGAAAGATTTACTTTGGGGGGACAGTCCTGCCCCTTCAGCACGATGTAACCCAGGGAATGGGACACAAGGGTCTTGTAGAGCCCATCCTCTCAATGCACCAGGCAGTAAAAAACCTCCTGTCAGCCTGTGATACCCCTGTACCCCTTCCAGCAATTCCTTAGCCCCTCTGTGGTCTGGCTGGCTCAATGCTACTTGGATCATGACTACTGTGCTTTGTTTTTTATTTTTTTTTTTTTTTTTGCAATTGTTCTCCATTGCAAACACAGGTGTTTGCTGGGGCTATAAAGCACACACAGCCCCAGACACAACTCAAAGGGGGTTTGTACCTGTCTCCTGGTAATTTTAAGTTAACAAGTTTTCACCTGAAAAATAAATATTTCCTCTTTGTCCTTTCCTAGGGAATATTGAAAAGGACTGCATCCTGTTTTGTGTAACTAGGTCAAAAGCTGTAGTAATTATATAATAATGGCTTGGAAAGGCAGTATTTCAGGACAAGGTGTTTCAAGCCAACAACTTCAGTCATAAGAATGACAATGGTATTTATTGCAGGAAATCCCTTGCAAGAAAAATATCTGCCTATTACAGACAGCAATAAAGTAAAAATTTTGCCTTGAGCATATTTCTTCCTGAGGCAGAACAGTAAATATCTGAGCTGTAGAAACATTCAAATACCTGTAACTAGTAAGAATTTACAGTTCTACAAAAAACGTTGTCAACAATGTGTGTAGGTGCTTTAGAGATAAGTAGGCATTTACCAAAGATTTATGGATTACAGTGTTCTGTGACATCATAAAATGTGGGGAATCTGAGTGCACGACTATTTGGCTGGCCAGCAAAAGACTCTTCTTAGACCATTAGGCTGTGCCATACATCACTCCTAAGGTTATTTCCTTGATAGGTCTTGGAAAAGGTGTTGTATATCACAAATAGTCCATGACCTCAGAAGTCAGGCTGGGAGCACCTTTTACTCCATTAGCAGTTGAAGTTAATACCATTTACTTTTTTAAAAAGAAAGTAATTACCTCGAGGTTTTAAATGCTTTTTCAGATTGAAGCTGTGACCTCAACTTTAGGATGATGTTGATGTTTGCAATCAACCTTATTTCTGAGTTTGATGATTCAGCATACACTCATTACATGTGATTTTCTTGTGCAATGGTACAACACATTAAAAGCAAATGAAGTTACATATCCTCATTTAAAATAGTTTGAAAGGAAAATCAGTCACACTCACTGCTGCTTTTGTTCAGTGTGCTTCTACCTTCACTGGTACTTCACTTGGTGAAGTCAAGGATTTTATCTGTAAATTTCATGACTATGTAACAGACAGTGATATTAAATGGGACACACAAGGGACACTGGTATTATGGAGCTCATTCTAGCTCATTTTATATATTGCATTGCCTTGAAAACAAATTAGAATTTTCAGCCTAAGACCAGAAAGGCCAGGAAGAGCAGAGGAAATTTTATAGACTAAGTACAGTAAGGTGTTTGGGATCTGTATGGAGAGGTGATCTCTCCATTCATAAATTGTTTTGTGTTCCCATTCTTCTCTTCCTTTCCCTTTCTCGTTCCCATAGGACCTGGCCTGGGTGCTCCTGTCATATGCAAAGGTCAAGCAGAAACTGGGACAGGCTCTCCTGGTGGAAGCAGAACCAGGAGAGATTTCCTGGGGGCCTTGCCCTGTGCAGGATGATGGGACAGGGAAGATCACAGAACCACAGAATGGCATGGGTTGGAAGTGATTTCTAAAGTTCACCCAGTCCAACCCCCTGCAAAGATCTGGGACAGCTTCAACTGGATCAGGTTGCTCAGATCCCCATCCAACCTGCCTTTGGATGTTCCTAGGGATGAGACATCTGCCACCTTTCTGGACAAGCTGTTCAAGTGTTTTGCCATCCTCATTTTAAAACACTTCTTCCTAATATCTAATTTAAATTGACCCTCTGTTATTTCAAAACCATTGCCCCTTGTCTTTTTGCAATAACCCCTGCTGAAAAGCCCTGTAGGTACTGGAAGGTGCTCTAAGGTGGCCTTCCCTTCCCTAGATGGACAACCCCAACTCTCTCAGCCTTTTCTCACAGGGGAGGTGTTCAATTCCTCTGACCATCTTCGTGGCCCTCCTCTTGAACTGCTCCAACAAATCCATGTTTTCCTGTGCTGAGGACCCCAGAACTGGACACAGTACTCCAGAGGAATCCCTCTCTCAGCCTCACCCTGGACATTTAGAGATAAGATCAAATAGGAATGGAAGGGAAAGTTACTGGAAAGATCAATCTGTGCCAAGATTTTAGTGTGTTTTCTCCTTTTCACAGAAATAGACATCAGGGAAAGAAGAAATGTCTTTATTGCTGGAAAACCTGTATGAAACGAAGCAGCAGAGAAGCCATTCTGCACAGAGGGATTGCTGCAGCCAAGGAGAATGGAGGGCTTTGCATATCCAGAGTGAAGCTGCTGGGAAGGAGCTGCAAGGGGATTATGCAAATCCCTGATTGGGTGAGCAGGGGCTGATTGCCAGAGCAGGGGATGCACACACTGCCTGTACCTGGGTAGTGATTATGCAAATTACACCCCCCCAGCCAGGGTCCAGGGCAATTGGCTAAATGAGAAAAACTCTGGTTATGCATCAGTAAATGCTCAGCACTTTAAATGGACCAGCCCACAGTCTGTGCAGGATAAACACAAACACAGCCCTGCCTCCCTCTCTCCCTGGGATCCACCTAACCCTGGGCTGCTGGGTGGCAACAGAGCCCTATCCAATAAAAGTGGGTGTCCACTTCTGTTTTCTGTGAGAGAGCCATCAAAAGGATAGAAAATGGAAGCTCAGATGAAAACTTCTCCATGTTGCCTGCAGTTTTTTGATTCCAGGAAAATTCTGTTGTTTGTCCAAGGAGGGATGCACCTGCACAGTGGATGGGCTCAGGCCTTAGTCTAGCACTATGCATGGGAAAGATCTGGAGGGATGTCAGATGTAATTAAAAGATCAGATATTTAATGCTGATTCCATGGTTTTTTAGGGGTTCTAAATTTGCAAGAAGATAAAGACATTGCTCTGCTATACTTACAATAAAATTTTAATGTTCAGAAGTTTCTTTTTTTTTTTTTATTCCAGCGTGTACAATTATATGTCTATATGTGTGCAATCCAACATCAGTTCTCAAATCCAGCATAATATCTCAATATAATTTTATTTTGTTCTGATCAGCCCTTAATGTTTTCAGAAGCTTCTCACAAAAGGAATCTCATTCCCATGAACACCTAAGCCTGAAACACCTCTGTAATTCTCACTGCAGAATGTTGGAAAGACGTGACTCAGAAATCCAGGAAAATACACTAATTATATTGTACAACTAATTGCACTCTGCAGTTTTCTTAGCTTACTGGCAGATGGGTGAATCAGATTTTGAGGTGATTGGGGCAGTTTAAAAACAGAATATAACTGACTAATAGCTGGACATGTCAGAAGAAAGGAAGAAAATTGTCCATCTCATCCTGTGGCAAAATGTAAGATCTCACTGAACTGGGTAGAATAAAAATCAGTTTATTAGTATGTCAGGATTAAAAGAAAATTTTGTGGTGAAGCCCATGCCAGTGATGAAGAGAGTAAAAAAAGGTCCACAAGGTTTTCCACACTGAATTTTCTCCCTAATTATTCCCCTGGGTGGGCAGAATCTTCTTCTGTGTACAACAGGTTATTGGTGATATGGGCAAATGTTAGTCCCAGGGGACCAATTAATTTTAATAGAGGCTCCACTGAAAATCAGGGAATGAGGCCAAATATTATTCCAGTGAAAATCAGGTGGGTGTTTTCATCTGGGGAAAAAGAAATGGGAAATACATAAACATATGAGGCATGAGGGAAACCTGAGTGTGGTCTGCAGGCAGGTCAGGGTGCACAAGCCTGGTTTGGGAAAGCTCAGGGTTAACCAATACCTTCAGTTACAAACCAGTTATTATAATTTGCCATATTTTTTCTCAAAATTAACTGCCCACTGCCAAAAGATGGATTTTGGAAACCCAAGGTGTGGGCAGTTATTCCCAGTCCCCACAGGTTGTGGTTGGTGATACATGGGGAGCTGAGGAGTGGAAGCTGACAGGAGATGTTTTCCTGATTAACACTCTGCTCTCTTTTTGATAAGCTAAGAAACACTTGAAGAGCAGTAAATTGCAATAACTGATAACTCCTAGACTATTTCTAGCAGACTTTTATGGAGGTATAGAACAAATTTTACTTAAATAACTTGCATCTGTCATTACACCAGCTAGGTCTGTACCTGCTGGGCTGCAAAGCTGTGCAAGCAGCAGCTTTCAATGAAGTATTGATTCTTGTCACTTTGCAAAGAAGAAAATAGAGAATGTCAGCTCTGCTACAAGAGAATCATCATGGAAAGAGGAAAAGATCTCAGGAGAGCTGTGCTACAGAGTCCTCCCCTCTGGCTGAAGTGCAGCTTCTGTCCCCTCGTGCCAGCAGTGAATGAAATTTGTGATGAGTCAGTGCTGCTTCCTCACCTGTGGAATCATTTACACACTGGAGCACCAAGGACAAGTGCTGCTGGGGATCTCTGCTCAGCCCCTCGTGGGCAGGTGTCCCAGCCACATAAACCACTGTGACAATTGACATTAATTGGCACCCTCGTTGCAGTCTCCAAGGAGAGGCTAAAGATTTAATGGGCATTGAGAGTGAATTATTCCCATATGCCTCAAGGTGGTCCCTCCAGGGCTGTGCTGACACACAGGGGCAGGCCAGAGCTGCCACCTCTTGTGATGGATTTGCTTCACTAACATTTTTAAAGGACAAAGACAAAAGGGAAAAATGAGAAACTTAGAATTAATAGGGAAAATAAAAGAACAGCATGTTATTTCTCAAAGGTATCTTGGAACTGAAGTAAATACTTGGATAATTGTGAGGTCAAATGGGTGAATCTTTATGTAAATTGGTGACTCTTCATGGGGGCAACCACTTTATATGAGTAAATGCTTAATGCTGAATGCTGCCTTTTTTTGAGAGCTGAATGATTTCACCATCTATTTATAGATGAAATACATATTTTGTTATCACATTAAGTAGGCAAGTGTTTAATGTTGATATTATTTTTAGATGAAACCTGCTTAAAAACAAAGTAAAAAAAACATTCCATAAAGGAACAATTTATTTCTGAAACTCCCTGGCTTCTCTTTCTTTGCATTTATCATGCTTGATCCTAAGTGTGAATAACAGACATTTTTTGTGGGCTGCAGGATTTTAGAAATAATAAAAGAATGCTTTGGAAATGTTTCACCTCTTCACAGTCATAACTCAGCAAGTCAAGAGGCAAGATTTCCCCTAACTTCTCTCATATTGGCTACTATCTCTATGTCTGAAACAATTTATTTTCAGATTGGCTATAAAAACAAGACATCACATAATTGTCTGGCCATAAAATATGTAAAGTATTGCACTACTGGGGCTCATTAGCAAAAGCATAGATGCTTTTTAGTAATCCATAAGGTGATACTTTTTAATGAATGCTGCAAATTATTCTACTGACTACCTAAAGATTAATAATAGATATGTCTGCTGCAACAAACAAGCTTCAAATCTCTGGAGAGAACTTGAGAAAGTGGATAATAATTAGAATAAGAGCACGACAGCTATTCTTATATTCATAGTTTTGATCCTATCAGCTAAATGGTGGTTGTGGTTTGTGTTGTGTCTGTTGTAAACAGACTCCTCTTGGAGCAGGAGCTTACACTGAGAACACTGCACACAGCTTGGCTTGTGGATAGGATGAAAAAGGGATTTTAACTCTTACTCATGGTTTTATGCTGCATAATTTCAGGAGAGTTAAACACCTTTACAAGACCTGAAAACCTTACAGTTTGTCTCCAAGGATGACTGTCCATCCTTTTGAGAGAAGGCTATTGACAAGGATTCTCACAGTTTTTGTTTTAAGGAAGTTTATACTTTATTGCAGTATGTGGAGGAATAGAGGACGAATAGAGTTTTGAGATGTAATACCCAATATATCTAGTCATGTGAATTATTAAAAATTGGACAAATATCTCTGTGGTAAACAGCATTGGACACCTTCAAGTCCCTTGGATCACAGCTCTGAAAGTTTTTCTCTCTGAGAGTCACATCACACTGTTGGTTAACCAGTGCTGCTGCCCAGGCTCTGGAGGATGGTGTGCAGTGCCCCATTCCCACTCACACTGGGAACAGAGGTTACTAGGACAGAAACAGCCCAGTCTGTCCCCATTTCATCTCCAGTTCCCCAGTGTCCAGACCCATTTTGACTGGGTCTGTGTATCAGCAGGAGAATAAATGGGTCTAAAAGAGTTTATATGGATTACTTACATAAGAGCTTACATGGGTTTCTGAGATCCCTACAATTACATTCAGCTGTGTGTTCCTGTTTCCATGTCAGGTGAAATGTCTCAATGATCCTAAAAAGGAAAGCTCCAGAGAGAGAGAAAGGCCAGGACACCTCAGTGTCTCCTGCCTGTCCTTTGAGTGTGACCCAGTGTAACCAAACTGGCTTCTCTGCCTGTAGTGGGTACAAGGCTTGTTGCTTAGAAAAGCTTTGTTCTGGTGCATTATCTCTGACCTAGGCTTGCTCTAAAGCTCTCAAAATCCATGGGGATGCTCTCAACTGACTCCTTTACAGCTTGGATCAGTTTTATTCCCTGGCAAAGGAAGGCCTGGCAGTTCTCAGACCCTCAGGGATCCTGCCAAATGGCATGTGACTCTGCCAAAACCTGTGCTGGTTTCTTGAGAGGAGGAAATTCTCCACAAAGAGGAACCTCACAAAGTTTTTTGCCTTCAAAAGAGAGAAGGTGAATAATCCTGAGATGACTCCTATTGTTCCACCTGCACTTCAGCAGTGATTAAAAAATACTCTGTCCACAGTAATCCAGCACAGCATAGTGATGTCAAACTGTAGGTAAAATTACTCAAATGATTCATGGCTGGCCTGGTAGGCAGAACAAGCAGAAAGGCAAATTAATTTGAACATGTAAGCACACAGTAGGCCCTGCACAGTACCCCACCAAATTGGAGAAGTTCTCTGTTAGTTTCTGTGTATATTAAAAAGAATTCCCAGAGGGTTCTGTTTAAACAATATCTAGATAAATACTTTCCTGATAATTTTATAAGTTGTTATAGCACCTCAGGAAACTCAGTGAGCACCCTCATGGCTGTCCCTTTGGAAATGAATGGTGTAATTTTTATAGAATTGTTGAGCTGTTCTTGGAGCTCTCACTGGTCAAAAGATGTGTCTTCAACAGCAATGACTGACTTTTCAGTGTCTTGGCTGCTTCCTGAAAGGGAGCTGTGGACTCTGAGGCCACCAGAAATTAACTTTCAGGTAGCCTGACCTCCTGGATGGAGCCCTGGGGGCTTCACAGAGACCTGCCACTGTCCTGCTGCATCACCTGAGATACATCTTAGCCCATCCTCCATAGCCCAGGTTCTCCATCTGTTAAATTAGAACATGAGATGTAAATTCCCACTGCAAAAAAACCCTGAAGTCTGTATCTCCATGACAGAAGTGTTCTCCAGGATGCTTTACAGCTGGTGTTACACAGACTCCAAATCACCCTCTAACTCCTTGTTTGCTTTGGTTGGCCAGGTAGAAAAGCAGCATCCAACCCTCTGGATTTGATCCTGAACTGCTGGTTCAAGTGACTTGGCAAATTAGAGATTTCTCTTCACTAGTTTAAAAATATGCAGCCTACTTTCATTTATTAATCCTGAGGAAATCTTGATCTCTAAAGGAAACTTCCCTACCCTGACAAAGCTCTGGGGACATCATAGAATAAATGGCATAATCAAATTCAAAGTCAAAAACAAATATGAACATTCACCAGAAGTTCAAAAACATTTAAATTATAAGAATTCAGTGGTTAAAACCATAGGGAGCTTACTGTTCACACACTATTGAAAGTAAAATAAAAAGGGCACTTCTTGATTTAAAAGTGTGAGCACTTGTTATTTTTAAGTAGGATTAAGTATCTGGACTTCCAATTACACAATGGAAAATCCCTTTTTTATTGGTAAGATTTTAATTAAGTACCTTGATTTCTGTAAATGGGAGCTTCATTTGACACTTGTGGCCAACTTTGAATAAGTGCTAATAGAAACTGTGTAAATTCTGCTGAACTACATAGCTCTGAGTGCTGCTCAAAGAGCAGTCTGCCTCCAATTTCAATTCCTTTAGAGAAAATCTGAAATAAGCACATTGAAGTCAATGTTGCACTGGTAGGAATCAGAGTAAGAACTGAGCCATGCCTAGGCCTGCATTAGTTTGTGCACAATATTGAAATATTATATGTTGGATACCATAGAAATGTACATAAAAATGAATATATTTTTAAAGTCCTGTTACAGCCAGAATACTTGTACAGAAATTAAGTTGCAAAATCTTGTCCTCTTGTGCATCTTTCAGACATTTATCTTCCTTTCTGATGAAGAAGCCATTTGGGGAAAATAAAATACATTGCTACTTGCACAGGAACCAGTGGGAAAGAAGAAATCATCCTGCATTTCTAGAGATGGTTTATTGCCTTAGATTTCTGAATTATATTACTTTTCTTAGCCTTGAGTTTTAAACATAAGGCATATCATGATACATTTTTTTTATTTTGAGCATCCTTGAGCATCTTTTAACATGGATATATTGACACATGAACCTGATGAGACTTCTCACAGTGTCTTAGACAAAAATGTGTAAAATAGACATTTACAGAACATTGACTCTTGGGCCTCTAGTAAAGGATGACTTTGGAATAGATGGCTTTTAATATTTTTATGTTACTTAAGTTAAAGACATTGCTAAAGAAGCATTTAATAACTCCTGAAACTTTGCAAACATGATAATTTAAATGATGTTAAAGGATAATTCATAGTATCAAAAGCTTTCACCTTCCAGTCAATTACTGAGCATTATAACTATCACATCACAAAAAATGAAAACTGCAGACACTTGATGGAGAGGATGTCTTTCATTAATAAAAAATTTTGGTTTCTCCCTCTGTTGCTTATTTTTCCTCTGAATTTGATGGAATATGAGTGATGTCCGTCTCACCTAGTTTTAGCTGCATGAAATTCAGATATTTTTCTCTGAACTGTTTTTCTGGGTGGAGTCTGACTCCTATGTGATTATAACAGTCACCAGGTAAGAATAAGGTGCAATCCACTGAATAATTGTAGATTTTTTTTGGTGTGATAGGTTGCCCTTGCAGTATTTATTTAATTATGATGAAAATTTCAGCAAGTCACTTGCATCTGGTGATGCCCATTTTATGTGATTTCTTGGCTTATTTACAAAGTGTGTACATTAGTTAATGCTAATTACTACTTTATCTTCAAGAAGACCCATGGATTTTTTTTGGGAGGAGTTGCCCAACTTAATTTAAATCCCAATGTATGGCTTGGCAATAATTTATATTTTCTCAGTATTTAGATTGTATTCCCATAGACTCCTCTCATCCTTTCCATCCCTCCCCCACCATGCACATCCCTCACTGATGGCCCTTCACCATGTACACAGCTTTAATGAACTGCATCCTAAGGTGGCTTGGAGGGAGGTTTCCCATGAGCCTGTAAAAAACCAGATAAGAGAAGTTCTTTTAGAAACTCACAAATTTCACAGTGCACAGTTGCTGTTTTATCACAATGAAAGTTGCAGTGGGGACCCTCAGAAATAAGTTATTCACTGTTGCAGCAGTTGTAAAGTGTTGCTGATAGTTCCAAACAAAACACTGAAGGAAAAGTGTAAATTAAAGTAGTTCTCTCACCAAGAGAGACTAAGAGCAGTGTTCATGCTCTCTGCTGAGCAGTATAAGCTTGATGAAGAAAGCAGGTGACATCACGTTGTTTACTATAACTTATTCAGCAAAATTTGCATTTTTCCTGCTTTCTGTCTCCCGACAGACCTAAAAAAAAAATACAAATCCTATTTCATCCATAAGACCTTTTGTGCTTTTTTCCTCTTTTGGTGGAGAGATTTCACTGAAATTATTTGATAGCCAGTGTCTGAGTTATGTGATTAGTTACCTACATCATATAGCATAGGTTTTAATCTCTGAGTGAATGAATATTGCTCTTGGGATCAGGAAGAGAAATTCTCTGGAGACTGAGACATTATTGTTAGATGGGAAACAAATAAGAAATGAGTGGGACATTTTAGGAAATTGTGTGAACCAATCTTTTATCTAATGAGTATTTCTAGCAATACTTAGTTGCATAGATTAATGTCATTTTTTCCCTGTGGCATTTGCACAAAAGAGCTGGGTGCATGTAATCCCAATGTGTAAGGACAAGGAAGGAGGGAAAAGGGTGGGAAGACTCCCCTGTGTTCAGAAAAAAATGTTTTCCCAAGTCCTGGTGAACTGGAGCTACAGGGGGAGGGAGGAAGTGTGGCACAGGGATGTGTGGGATTGCCTGCTTGGGATTTGTGCATAATGAAGTTGGTTAATCAGGGCAAGTCGAATTGGAAATCCACAGATTATGTGATACAAGTATTGTCTGCAGCACTTCTGAACCTGCTCTAATCAAAAGCCAGGTTGAGGGAAGATAAAACAGATTTGTGCTAAAATGAAAGAGAAAAAATTCTGCTCTCTCAAAGCAATAATCCATCTTGATGAAACCAGAGTGATCCCATGAGCAAGGCTTTTGTGAGCAAACCAGGGTGAGCTCACTGCAGTGAGCTAAATGGAGCTTGGTTGTCAACAATGACCACTACTGCTTTTCTTAGCATATTAGCCTTCCTCTCTATCACACGAGCATTTAGAGTTTTGGGCAGGTATTGACAAAAATCTGAATATATTGCACCTCTGCTGCCTAATTACAGTGGTGACAGCGGAAGACAAAGGATATACATGAGATCTGAGCGAGGTGTTAAATCATAATAACATGTGTTCACACCATGCCCCATTCCTATATATGGGATGAAAAAATCCCTCTAATTAAGGTTACTTTGTTAGACTGATAGGTAATTACCAGAGCAAAACTTGTAACCTCCCAGCCTTTAGTAGGAAAAGGTCGAAAATAATGGTGTAGTCCTTCATAAATCTATGAGGAATGGAAAAGGAATACCAAGTAACTTAACAGAGAGGAATTTTAAGTTTCTATACACACTCTTTAATGCTTCTTAAAGAGCACTGCTTAGATTTATATTTCTTTCAGCTTACAGGACATTCTGAATTTAATCTCCCCGTAGCCACTCGTCTACAATGATTTCAGCTGTGGGTCACAAAAGTTAAACCTGATAACAGCTCCATTGCAGCCCTTCTGCTTTAGAGGTCAATGGAAAGTTTCTCAGGAGGCATCATTCAAAAATAATATCTACTTCTACATGAGAGATTTGAGTCTGAGTTTGATTTCCCCCTCCTTTGACTTAGAGACTTTCCTTTGATTAAAATGGAGAGGAGTGCTAAATGCTGAACACCTACTGGAGAACAGATATGTCTTAAAGAGCCACCATCACTGAGCTCACATCTATAACATGAACCATGATTTTGTTGGTCCAACAAGAAATAAACATTGCAGACGACTGTTAGGAAAAACTGGTGACATTAGGGGGCCCATTAACACTCCGTCAAATTAACAATATATTTCTAATTCCCTTGAGTGTCATATGTGTTTTTCTTATAATATTGGCTGATTCTCTCCTGCATAAATGAGGTGGACTGCTGCCAAAAATATGCAAATTGAAATCCAGTGGACCTGCCTTTCTAAATTCAGATATCTAGGAATTCACACTTAAATGAGAGTTGAGAAACCCCCAAACCAAACAGTTGTTTGGTGGCAAATCCTGTGCTGTTAGATTGCTTGCACCAGTGCTGGAAAACATCAATATGTAAATACCTTGAACTCTAAACTCCTCAAGTCTGTATTATCTGAGTTTTTACAGTGGAGGTGTCAGGTCCCCTTTAAACTCTCTCCCACATTTAAATATAGATCTGCAATCAAATTATAGAGCTTTCCCTAGGAAACAGCAAGTCATGTAGTTCCCAGATAATGTAGACAAACAAATCACATTTCCTTGGCTCTCCCACCCTTTCTGAATCTGAAAATTACTTCTGAAGCTGAAAACGATGTCTTAAAGTACAGGAGAAACACACACATCTCTACACACATAAATACAGCAGCAGATTGTGATTCTCCTTAGAAACAAAACAAAGCAACAATAATGCTACACAAAGCACTGGCACCCACACAAACTCACTCAGTGGCCCCTACTAAATCTGGGGTTAGGCATTATGACAGAGGGTATTGGAAACCACCCCGTCCCCGCCCCTCCACAGCCCTTTTTCCATATGTTCCTTATTTCTGGTTACCTTCCAGCTGCCAGATGTTCTTTCCCACTACCACCATCCTGGACCTGCAGACCCCCTTTTCTGGGTAGAAATAATAGCATGCAGATTTCAGGAATATTTGCCTTTATTTGATGCTATTCTTGTCCCACTCTTGCCGTGGCTCAATCTTGCTGAAAATTACATGGTAGATGATCTTTGTTTATTGGGCATGTATTCATAGGTTTTAAGGCAAGCAGGGACCAATATCACTGTTTAATCTGGATTTCTGCATGACAATATTGTAGATTTTAGCCAGTGGTGCTGGTGCTGAGTCCAACAGGCAAGAACATATCTTGCAGCCCCATACTCCTGATTGTGTGCAGGCCAAAGGACAAACTGGTTCATATGGATAAGCTCTAAAATTTAACCCTTCACCCACTAAAATCTTGGATTTTATTCCATGTGAACAGAGAGGGTCCCTGACCAGCTCAATCCCTATGAGTCCACCCTCCCAAACTGATACAGCTTTTTCCTGTTACCCAGAGGGCTACCTTACAATTCTTAACATATGAAAAGGAGAGAGTAAAAAATCAAATAATAATGCAATTCTCCATTTCTCCATTCAGCTTCTGGAGACTATCATCTGCTTTCTGCTCCTCTTATGCAGTAGGATCTAAGCTACTCTCATTTTAAATGAAAGCTTAATGTAAATCATGTGAAAAGTCAGGCAGTGTTTCCCTGAAGTGTCCACACTAAATTACCATTCAGGAATTCATACCTTTCAGTGGGGAAAAAAAAAAAAAAAAAAAAAGAAAAGTTTAGCTCCTATTTGAGACAAGTGGTTGCGATATAAGTCCCAAACAAGAAATATAAAAAAAAAAAAAATTTGAAGAAGCAAAGTTATATTTTTATCCTATTTAGGTACTCAAGCTACAGCTAAATGTGTAACAGAGTTCACAAAAATGCATAAGTGATAAACTATGACTTCAGGAATGAAAATGCTTTAAAAGTTTTCCCATAGTACAGGTTCTCATTTAAAAGGATTGAAGCCTTGTCCAGGTACTCAGTGTTCTGCATTTCTGAAGACTCCAAAACACAACCACATGAGCAGTTTTATCAAGGCTTGCATAATTTCAGTAAACAGATATACAGGACCCAGCAGCTTCTGGGGTATATCTGTGCATGTTTGATTTTTTTTTTTCACTGTATAAAATGCAAACTCTGCAGCAAAAATAAGAAATACTGTTTAAGGAGGGAAAATCTTCCAGAAAGTCAAATAACTAGTAAGATGAGATCCAGTTTAGGCCAGTTGAATATCAGTTGCACAACTGTAGAATGTAAAATAAAATTGATTTATTGGACAATATCTGATTTCAGTGGCTTTACACCAAGGATGCATTGAGCCAGTATTTTGAATTAAAGAACACTGAAAAAATGTTTTATGTTTATCGCACACCTGGTCATAAACCAGCCCCAAACTTCCCTTAAATTAACTTGTCAGAAATCCACAAAGCAGCAAAATGCAACTCTTGGGGTAGAATCTCACAGTGGAGTTGGGCTCTATCAAAAATCAAGATTTAGACCATGTGTTTCCTGTATGATGTTGATCTGGTAATTGCCTTTCTTGCTGCTTTGGGGGAGATTCTGATATCCACTATATCGGTTTTCCAGGTGCTATTTTAGTCATCTTCCCTTTGCAAGTAGAAATAATTTCTCCTTTTTGATTGCATTAAGCTACACTTTAAATGAGCTCCCCACCTGTCTTGACAACTGTAACCACTGAGTACTTGCAAGCAGGTACCCAGAGCAACTCAGACCTTCACATGTATTTATAATGAACCTTAAGCCATGACACAGTTATTTAAAAAATTTTTCAGATAATCATAATTAAATTCTAAAAACATTTAGTCTGAAATAAGAGCTTTTCCTTCCTCACTCTTCTCCCTGTGTTTTGCCCATTGGGCACCCCAGTAGGAATGTAATGGCCATGTGTGTTCAAGGTGAGGACACCCATCACAATGGCTTTTAAATGCTAATTATTCAAACTATCAGAAGATAAACCTGGCTCTTGAGCAGGGACCATTATAGACCCACCAGCTGTTGAATTTAAACCAAATGGGGATAGAGAAAGTGAAGCCAGGTGCTTCCTTCCCCTTCTTTCATCATCTGATGGCTGTTGGGGGATTTGGAGAAGTGGAGGCAGAGCAGAAAACATTCCATTTGTTATTTATTTGAAATAATTCACTCTCTGAATCTTTTCTTTTGTGGGAGGAGTCCAGAAAGAAAGTTTTGCATGCCTGAGCATGCATGTGCTTCTCAGAGTCACAGAATCATGGAATGGGTTGTAAAGGACCTTAAAGATTATCCCATTCCAACCCTCTGCAGTGGACAAGGACACCTTCCACTAGACCAGGTGGCTCAGAGCTCCATCCAGCCTGGCATCCCTTCAACAGGGATGGAGCATCCACAACTTCTCCAGGCAACCTCTCCCAGTGCCTCAAAAGCAGGAATAATTTCATTATAATTATGTAATTCCAGTAAAGCTCCTTAAATGCAGAGAGGAGGTAAAAGGAAAAGCAAGAACCATTGTCAATCTGTTTTTTTTCTCTCTTTATGGGACTTTTGGGTGTGAGTGTGTAGTAGCTCTGTGTTTCATGGCTTCTCAGTGTATTTAGGCATCATCTGGCCCCTGGGGTAGTAGCAGCTTCAAGAACTTCTTGGAATTATATTTGCCCCCTAAAGACAAGGGCAAAAAATCCCAACTTCCTTTTCCTAAAGGAAAGTTGAAAATAGTACAAGCCATGCTACCTACAACCCTGATCCTCCTCCCTGTCATCTAGTTTATCCTGTGGTGGAACACTATCAAACTCTTTAAAAGAATCCCAAAAACACTCAAAAATATTGCACAAGATGGCCATATGGCCACTGACATTTTTGAGTCTTGTATGGTGTAGGCTGTGTGTAAAAAAGCTACATTGAAAAAAATTATACTATAATTATATAATATCATCTCACAAATACATGTGTAAGTCTATAAATATACCAGATCAACCCACAACATTACATTAGGAATTCAATATTGGAAACAAAACAAATGTGAGCACATTCTGAAATAGCACAGTGGTATCAGGATCTGATATTATGCCTCTGTTTAATACTGTAAATTAAACAGGAAATTTAGCTTAATTTTGTGCATGCTTGTAAATAAACAACATGTTGTAGATTTCATCATGCTCATTATTTGGAAAATTACTCCACTTTTTTTTTTTTTTTTTTTTTTCTTGTTACAAGAGTTGATGATACCAAATCTTCTGTTTATCTCAGTGATTTTTTTTTTTTTAATAATGTTAAAAAAAAGCATTATGCATCCTAACATCCATATCTGTAATTCTGTGAGCATCCCTTTTGTTTACTGCACACAACATAGTTGTAACAAAGACATTTACGCTTTTGGAGACCGAAGCATGAAGTTGTTCTAAATCTGTGCCCACAGGTAATAATTACTTCACTCATTAACAGATCTCCCTAGTCTCTCATAAAACAGCTCTGAAAAGGTCTCTTGGGACAGAGTCAGGAAGTGTGTTTTATGATCATTAATATGGTACTACCTTGGAAATACCTAGTCTAGCTGGTTTAGCCCCAAAGCTATGTTTATTTGCACAACCCCAGCAGGTTGCAATGACAGGGAGTAGACTAAGGCCAGCCCCAGTGGGTTCTCTTCATCCTCTTCATGTATCAGACAGCTGAATCACATCTTATATTTTGGCATCATCAAGTCATTGCTGAGAGAAAGGGACAAAGCAGGGCTAAAAAAGTGAATAATTTATGTAGGACATTCAACAGGATATGAGAAATAAAAGATCAACATGTAAAACTTGTGGCAATTTTTGTGTGTGTGTATATTCAGGAAATTTTCAAATTATTATCTTAGTTAAAAACAATAATTTAGATAATTAATTAATAAGAGTTCAGGGCTGACAGTCAAACATAGCAGTAGTGTAAGGAAGAAGGAGCTCACTGAAGTATGTACAACTTGGTTTAACTCCATGAGCAAGGAATTTGGGTCTCTAGATCTGTTGAACTTCAGCTGAGTACTCTTTTAATAAATAAGTATCAATTTGTAGGAAGATCTTTGGCATGTTAAAAACAGTGCTGCAAAATGAAAAATGCCCTGCAGGGAGATCTAGATGATTAACCAAACAAGACAACCACTCCATAGAGTACCCAGTTTATAAAAAAATAAGAGTTTGGATCAGTCTGCAATGGCTTATAAGAAATGTACTAAACAAAATGTCCAAGGTCTGTAAAATTTGAGCCTGTCCTTTGTACTCTGTGGGTTCCAAAATTTCACACAAGTCAGTTAAAATTAACCATTAATTCCTGTAGAAAACCAACCTCAATAATATCAAAAAGTTGTTAAGATGATGTTTCTCACAGACCTAGGGGTGCTGTGGAAGGTCTGCTGTCTGTCAAGCCAGGGAGAGGAAAAGGACTGGGCACAGACTGGGATTTTCTCAATTTGTCCAGACTTTTCCTGGATTAGGCCATGAAAAGTCCTCCCAAAGCTTGTATGCCACTAAAGAATCTGAGGAAAATTCAAGGTAAAAATGACAGCTGTCTGCTATTGAAGAAAAGAAGGGCTGTCTTGCCCCAAAGTACCTGCAGCACATGTCAAAACTGTCTTCCTCAGGTACTGTGCTTACTTGGTACATCAAAAAGATCTGTCACTGTGTTATATCATCACTCAGAGATGCCACTCAGGGCTTTTCATTTTCTTTTTTTAAAAACAGATTCATTTTACACACCTCAATCAATTTCCCTGTTGTGGCTTTCCCCCTTCAGGCCAAAGCATCCCAAATTCAGTACTAATTATTCTTATTACAAAAGTCCCTCAGGTCCTACTCAGACTGCTGTGCTTAGGGGTATGCTAAAGCCTAACTGGAAGCATTCCCAGTGCCAAAGAATTTACAAGTAATTTAAGGCAGGATGCAACAAGTGGGTATGTGAGACAGTAATTAAGGTGAGGGGATTGGAAAGGAAACCTGTAGTAGCACTGAGTGGTCACACTGATTAGCTCCACACAGTGGTTTAGACTCAGCTAATTTTTTTTTTTTTTTTTAATGCTGAAGTATAAACAACTAAAATGGATAAAGTTGTGATTTAGAGCATAAGTGCTTTAAAAAATCTGAAATGTGTGGTTAGCAAAATTTATCAGTCATGCGTACCCAAGTATCAGCTGAGTTCTTAATTTTAGGAATTAAGACAGGTGGCTGAGGCTGGGAAAGCTCAAAGGGCTCTAGACCCACCTGATGAACTCTCAGTAGGGCAGCAGAGTTCAGGCAAATCAGGCAGTTTTTAACAGCCCTGCAAGATACTCTCCTCTTATGGATGCTTGAGTGAAAGTTTGGAGCCATGAAAATACAGCCTAGAATAATAAAAGTCCTCCCTAAAATCAGTAGAGCTTAGTGAGAAACACTAAAAATCCCACTGTTGTGGCCATATCCAAAATTAAGTGCTTGATTTTATGCCTCTGGGAGAAACTGGGGCCAAAACTTCTCCTGCCCTGCGTGGTGTAGCACCAAGATCCCTGTCTGCTCAAGTGGTGTCACACACATCCTCTCCCAGCAGTAAATCCTGCCCTGTCAGGCAGGGAATAGATCTTTGGCCAAAATAAACTGGCACAGCTGAGCGTGGCTGAGACCATCTGCAGACCTGCCAAGGGAGAAATGCACTCACTGCTTGCATGGGAATTGGGATGGATGGCACCTCAGACAGAGAAATAAGGATGGTGAGGGCACATGTTTGCAATATCCCCACCAAGGGGAAATAAGACTTAAATTAGCTTTTCATTCTCAGAGGGAAGGTGGCTTATCCTGTGGCCATCAAGACAGGTTGTTTGGACGTGATGGAAAACTGAGGCAAGCTCTGAGGCAAAATGGCCCCATGGAATCTTCTAAAACCAAGAAAAGTGATCTGCAAGAAGCTGGAAGATGAAAATCATATTAATGTCTGTCACTCAGTATAATTTAATGTAGCAAATAGCAAACACTCAGGCTGAACATATGAGAGTAGAAACAGTGCAGGTATTAATATATCTGCTCTTCCCACAGATTGGCAAGAAGCCTAAATCCACTGCTACCTGAAATTATGCCAACCTGTTCAGCACATCTGAATTTAAAACTAATCTCTTATTTACAATCAAAGCATCTACAAAGCTGGTGCTTGTAATGGGTTTTATTATACTGCATTAAAGATTGTTGTTGAAATTTGCATTTCCAATGACCAATTAGGATATTTATTTATTAGAATTTAGTCATGCTATTTCTAGTAAATGAAATGTAGTGCATAAGAACATAAATAGGATTATTAGCTACATTCCTCTCTTTCCTCTTCTATGGACTTCATTATTTTTGCACAGATGCCAGGATTTTTTTTTTCAGTGAAAAATTAAGATTGCATGAAGACTTGCCCACTCTCAAAAGCTGTGATGACATTCAGTGTGATTGCAAGTTATACCACATTAAAAAAGACATTTCTCTGAAAGCAGTGGTTAAAACCCAGACGTCTACATTTATTTACATTTGCAATGCTTGTGCCATGTGTATGGGATACAGTGAACTGCTAACTTTTGGAATGAAAATAACTTGTGTCTGTGTTAAATGTCACAGGAAATTGTAGCACTGATTAATAAGTAAAGAATACATAATTAGGAAAAAAAGTTGCTTCTTGTAAAACTGCTGTGTGTGTTTAAATTCTCATTCATTTTTTTTTTTTTCCCAGGAATGAGTGGATTAAAATAAATAGAGGGATCACGTAATGAAATTTGCTCTCCCCTTTAATGTGAGTGTTCAGGTTTCAGGATAACATTGTTCCTTAACAATTTATGTAAAACAGGAGGCAGAATATTTCCATTGTTTTCTGGTTTATTAAACTTCCAAACACAAAGAAAAAAACTACTTCTTTGCCTCAAAATTACAGTTAATATGAATTAAACAACAGCTCAAATGATTAAAGTTTTTAATTAAAGCTATGGTAAGAATTTCTCCATATTTTCCTTGGTTAGAGGTCTATAAATAACAAAAATTGGGGTAATGAAGGGAAGGAAGGACATTCTGATCCAGATTTGGAAAGTTATCAAAATTCAGGACTTTTGTTTCAGCTCCCAGTTTCTCTTGCCTCTTGTAGCATCTCCTTCCTGGGTGCTTTACACGAGAGTGTTGGTTTGCTTTTCAAACACGAATAAAATGTAACAAAATGTAGATATAAGACTAAGGAAATGCTTTTCTCAGACTGATATACTAAGGCAAATGAAATCACCAAAAGCTGAAAAAAACCCCCTTTGGAATCTTTGTGAGCTTTGATACTGACCATAATTCCTTCTTTTAACAAAGGCTTCAAAACAAGTGGATCTATTCCAGGGTAAATTCTTCACCTGAAAACAGCTTTTTGAACCTTTAGTATTTTGTCATTCCTTGCACATATGGAATCTGGAGGACAGTTATTTACATAAATTGATCTGTAATGTACCTGTAATGAACAATTTTAATTAAAAATGTTTAAAGAGGTTGTTAAAACAATGGAGAAAATAGTACACCTCTAAGCACTTATAATTTGAGATGATGGAAATTGCTCTTTGGCAGAGAGAAACTTTGATAGGACAGATGACAATTTTAAATAGAGTTCTTTTTTTACATCAATTTCATAATGACAGTATGTGTTCACTAGCACTGTACTGAACTTCACTAAAGTCCACAGCTGGGAATGGCATCAAGAATATAATGCACTCTGCAAGCCAGGGCTCTCTTTCTTCATTTTTTATTGCAATCAGGTGAGAGTCTTGCTTAAATTTAGTTACCAGTCACCTTTGCTGGATAATTCAAGCAGTTTGTTGTTTCTCTGCAGCAGCCGGGTTACAACCAGAGCAGCAGTTTCATTTCATATCTTGAAATCTTCTTATCCTTGATCACTTCAAGGAAATATTAGAAAAAAATGACATTTGAACACTAAGAAGTGCTCCTCTGCTTCATTTCCTATATGACTATGAGCCAAAAAAAATGATGAAGGGCAATCCTTATTTAAATTCAAAACTGAATTTTTTGATATCTCAGTTCTAGCATAAATATTCAAAACCATTAGTGTCTTCACTTGCAAATGTAACTTGAAATCGTTTAGGAATGAAAACAACCAGAGAGAAAACAATTCAGCAAAGCCATGCTTAGATTTCAGTATGATGCTCAAATGGAAGAATTTTTTTGAATTCAAAGAACTAAGTAAGTACTTTGCTCTTTGACAACCATTGCTCACAAGTTTGCCAACGATTTCATTGCATAGATTTGAAAATAGACATGTCTCTACTGGTATAGCTCTGATAAAATCATCCAGGATGGTTTTTGATGGCTGCTAGAGCTTCCAAGTGGCTGCTGTGATGTTTGCAGTGGTCACTAGGACCTGCTTCAAAGAAGTGTCCTATCAAGTGAGCAAACCTCCTGTCCTTCAGTGTGCACCACCCATGGAACCCTTCCTGTGCTTCCACACTTCACACAATTGCCTTGTAACTTCCAGTGCTTTGACCAGCTTCAAGCTGACCACTCCCAGAGTGGTGAGCAGTGATGCAACAGAACATCTTCCAGCACCCCACTTCCAAATTCTCCTCACTCCCACAGGCATGTTGGTGACAGCAGCAGGGACAGTTGACTTGTCTCACTGCAAAGCAGAGGCTTGTTTTGAACATTTTGATCCATCTTCTGAATCCAGTGAACGTGGGGGTGTCTGCAGGGTTATTATATCACATTTCTTGTCTGTCTCCCTGCTGAGTTTTGCTGACAGTCTGTTTTTCCTTGCAGGTACAAACAAGTCTTCTGTGACAAGGCAAAACTTTCTGGTTTCAGCAATGTGGTAAATCAGATGAAAGGACACTTTAAATATTACAGCATACAGATTACAACCACCACCACCACCACTACTACTACTACTACTAATAATAATATAGGGAATCCAACTGTCTAAGTCTGGTGTAATTTCAAAGGTTGGGATGCTCATTTTAACCTTTCTAATTCTGAACCATAATGGTGGACCACAACAGTAAAATTTCTGGTCAGTTATTGAAAATTCATTAAAAGTTATTACTGCAACCTTTTTTCTCCTTAAGCCAAACATGGACCTTATATCCAAACATGTGGGAAAAATTGAGATGTTTATTTTTATTGGGATGGGTATCTTGAATCCCATGACATTTCTGCCAATATTTTGATGAAATAATATAAGTTTATAATATTATATAATTATTTAAATAAATATTATATACATTTAATATATGTATTATATAATTTTTGAATTTTTCAATCCTTGTTAGCACTGTGGTCATGACTGCAAACCAAATAAAAAATTGAGTTAGGCCTTGTTCAAAGACAAAAGAGCTGTTTAGTCCTGCTCCAAAGAATTTACAAACATATTAAGTTCAGGGTAGTCAAGAAAACCAGGTTCTGTGTATTAGCATTTACAAATAATTGTATGAAAATTGTTGGCTGTGTTTCTGTATTTTATAAAATTTTGCTGGTTCACCATCAGATTTCATGGATAAAGCTGCTGACTTATTCAATTTCAAAGCAGGTTATTTCCCATTTTTTCGTGGTCTGAGGTGAGTTATAATATCCATAAATCTCCAACTTTCCTGCTTTTTATGAAGGGCAGACATCACAATGGGACTTTCTAGACTTCATAAACAATTGTTGGATTTTTGAAAGCCTTGTTCATTTGTAGGGGTTCTTCACTGTCACATTTTTCTAATCATAGAATTCCAGTTAATAAATTATGTCAGTGCAGAGAACAGTTCTTCCATGTGAATTAGAAAATGAAAATCCATGAGTGAATAGTTTGTTTCCCAGCAATCTACCAAAAATCTTGTTGGAGTGTCTTGGCAGAATAGATTTTACTTTTCTATTATTATTTCTTCTTTTTAAGTCAAGAAAGAAGTTGGAAAGAATTTTATATCTTTAGGACTGTGTGAACTTTTAAGAAATTTATTTATTTAGCAGTGCCTGTTACTCATCCTACATAGAGAGATAATTTGTGGTGAAATCAGAAGGAGCTCCAAACAGAAATCCCAACTCTAAACTCAGAGGAAAATTTAAATCTGTCTCCTGCAGCTGCATGGCAAATGCTGTGAAATTATAACTTAAAATATTTCAAAATATCTGCATCTAGGACAAGACTTGACACTCTAGTTCCTCCTTATTTTAATCAATCTGTGTGATTCATGGAAGTTCAGATGTTTTCTGCAAAAACAGTTTCTAATATATATTCTCACATGAATTTCTAGACTTTTTCTTTAATTTCCAGTATAAGTTCCAATGCCTGGGATCTTTGGATAGAAGGCAGCAATGTACTTTTATGGTCCCATGTTGATGTGCTTTGTAGTTTGTAAGTTCTATTTCTTTCTGTAGAGAAACCCAGCAAAGAAGTATTAGAATTACAGAGTGGTTGGTTTAATTGCTATAGCATGATATAGGTGTCTGCCATATAATATATTATTATTTTTTAAACAGATGTTTAGAAAAAAAACTTTCTGTGGAAAAACAAGACATGAGAAAGCCTAACCAGTAGTGTTATGTGTGAATTTGGAATTAATTTCCGGCAGAGTCAAACATTTGTTTGTTGGAGTTTCTTTCCCCCTAAATGTGATTTTTAAAAGTCAGGTTTTCTTTACTTTTTCTTAAAACACAGCCTTTAAATATCATCATTTTACTCTGATAGCTTCTACTGTGACTTAATGCTTACTCATGCTGGGGCAGTTCCATCTCTGGAGCCCTTTGAATATCACCTGGCATAATTTGCCACAGATAAATGAATGACAGCAATTTATGCCAGCTAAGAATTTTCATCAAGATTTGCTGCTTTCTGTTATTTAAGATGAAACCAAGACTTTTATTCATACATGCAAAAACAAGGAGTTTGGAAAAGTGGTATTTATGCCATCTATTAATTTCCTGGACTAAACAACAGAATAGATGCCATTCAGTTGGTAAAGAGACATAAAATCCTCTGTGCTGTCAGAATTACTACAAGCTGTATAACTTATTTGATGTACATTACAGTGTATATCTCCTTATTTTGTAGTTTTTGGGTGCTAATGACATGCAGGTGCTAAAATGACATCTATGATGTGTAATTAAGCAGTTTCCACTGCAAGAGTTTTTCAGTCCCATCACTGTTGGTAGCTCCTTTGCATTGTTCCTTCACTGTTTACTGTCTAAATTTTTTTTTTTTTTTTTTTTTTTTTGGGTATAATTTATCTCTGGAAATTTGCATACCCAACTGATTTTTTAGTGGCCAGCAGCTCTTCTTTGTGATATCCCTTTGACCTCCTTCTGACAAGCCTGGCACTGTAAGTAACACAATTCCCCCAGGATTGCAACTTCCCATGGCAGCCATAGCTAAGCTGGTGGCTGTGTGTGCTCAGTGTCCTGGGCCTGCTCAGAGAGCAGCCTGGTATTAACAAAGATAATATTTCCACCAATCAGCACTACAAGAAAAACTCTGCAGGATTACCCAAACTGATGAACCTTTGTAAAATGTGTTTTTTAAAGTATTTATTTCCTAAGGGTTTGGCTGTATATTAATTCTGTTGTCATCATGTAGATAAACATACACAACACACACATCTGATAATTAATCAACTGATATTATTTCATTTTTGCACCTGCAAAGAGTTGCAGTGAGGAAGCCATGAATGAAAGATTTTAAGATTCCTATATATAACTTTGACAAAAGGATTTTTAATGAACCCCTTGCATAAATTTTGGACAACAGTGTATGCTAGTGCCATGTCTGTTGGCAGGTTGATCTACAATATCCAAAGAATTTGGGAACAGAAAAAATCCCTTAGGCATATGAGCCCCAAATTATAAAATAATTTTGCTTCAGATGTAAAAGCCAGATTAACTCATGGCAGCTGGTTTGTAAATGTATTAAATGGACAGAGGCATAGTGAACATCCTTCAAGATGAATTTCTTGTCATCTTTTCTTGTGAAAAGAGGTTTATCCCATCCCTTCAAAATCTGTAGGGTATCCTATTTTTTTAGTCTCAAAAATATATTTGGTTTTCTTTGAAGATGAATAAAACTGAGATGCTATTATATTCAGTTCCTACTTTGCAGCATCCAGAAATTCCTTTGCTATTAATATGCCAGAGAAACAGATTTCTTTGATTTTTTTCAGTTTAGAAGATCAAAAGCTGTCAGAAATTGTTTCAAAAGAAAAATAAATCTTTGAGAAGTTGGATTTGAAATAATGAGTCTCCAGCATGTTGCATATACAGTACTTAGAACTGTTTAATGGAAGATGCTGTTATAATTGTGGGGTTTGCCTTTTTACAAGTATCACTCACCTGAAAGATATTTCAGCATTAGTTTTTTTTTTTTTTTTTTTTTTCTCCCTAAAGTAATTATTAGAGAATTGGATATTAATGGGCTCACTTTTAGACTGAGAGGAAAAAGTCTTAAAATCAGTTTGGGAGTTTTCACAGAATTTTATGTTCATGTAAAAGCTTTTCATTTTTCTATTTGTATTTAGGGGAACTGATCATGGCACAGAGAGGGAACAGCACTTTTGCTGTTGCTGGAATTGCTCTGGGAGCTCCTGTGTAGTTCAGGGATGGCAATCCTTGCATTAACCACCCACCAGACAGGATGGTGAAGATATCTCTGCTGTAAGGGCTGGAAGAGCAAGTAGTAAAAAAGGAGCTGAAACAAGACAATTAAATATTGATAAATATTGATAAACACCAGGCCCATTTGGAAACAGCCCTGAGTGCATGCAGCCTACCCTGCAGCTCAAGATGAAGATGTCATTGTGGCTTTCAACTTTTTCATCAGTAGAGCTGTAAATCAATTCTAAACCTGTAACCCACCTCTATTATTCTACATTTGTAACAGCCTAATGGGAACAATGTTCACCAATTCATCAGTGAAAAACTGTCTCATGACTGGGCTGGCAAATAAATAAGTCAAACATACTTTTTTTGGAAGGGGAGTGAATACACTTTTACTTCCAAATTAAAATATTTAGTGCTGTATAAAGCAGTTGCTATTTAAACTGCCAATAATGTTTAACACGAATTTACTCACCACTGCCTATCCTCATACTGTATAATTTATAACACTAAGCCCTTTCAATACTCCAAAATGCCAGATAAACTTTTCTCATTTGCTCTTAATTTGGTCACGCAGGATAATACCAACATCTGAAGGCTCTTTAAACTGCTTTTTAAAATGCATTCCTGAAAGCACCACCAATGCCACCTCTGCTCCTTGTCATCTTCCATAATTATTTCCAATCCAAAGCGGCCCTTAATGCGCTTATTAATCTGGCATTCTCCTCAGTGTGAAGCACATTCAGCTCTATTAATTTTTAAAAACCCTTTTTTATGGTGGACTGCAGATGCTTGGCTATTACTGAAAAGCTATTAGAAGTTAACACCTTTCTCTCCCCAGGGACTGGCATCATCCTATGCTTCCAAATGCCACCCTATTTTACATTATCAGCTGCTAAGACTGAGTATTAGAGACTTTTTTTTTCTTTTTACTTCTGAACTGTTAATGCTATTATTAGCTAATGGCAGAGTTCTGTACAGAGTATAGATACATATACTCTCTCAGTGTCTACAGCAGATGGGGTTTTATTTATCTGCCTTTGAACAATGGGACTTTTCATTCCTGTCATTCGTTAGAAGAAAACTCACATGTAAACAAACCACTAATCTGATATCCAGGGATTGAGATTATTTTTGCCTTTTCTCAATTTGGATGTTATGGTCAGGTGAATATTTAATAGAAAAAATATGAAAGTAACAAAGTCATTGTCCATCAAGCCTCAAAAGGGAGCTCTTTCCCTTTTAGAGAGTATCTATGCCTTTGTGAAACACAAACATCCCTTGCATGAATGGAAGCTAAAAGTTCTGAAAAAATATTACAGAATGCAATTTCTGGGCTGGTAACAACTATTATAATTGATAGGGGTTTGAATTTTCTGAATGAATTTTAAGTCTCAGCTACTCATATCAGGATCTGACTGCTGTAAAAACAGGACAGAGCTGAGTCCCAGACATGGACTGTTCATGGTTACCATGAGTTCTTAAGAATCAAACCACTGAGGTACAATGAAGAGTGGGTTTGTGTCTGTATTCTGTGTTTGCAGCATTTTCAATGAAATTCACCTTCCTGCTAATTTTCACTCAGGATCTCAGCTTTTATCTGAGTGGAAATCAGCATTGGCTCTTCTGACCATTTTGAGCTGTGATGACCAAATACAACAAACTAACATATTGTGGCTTGGAAATGCTCAGATTGTGCTCACTAAACCTAAAGCACCATCAAACAAAATACTACAGAGATCATGATACAGTCACATTAGTTATTTTTTTACTAAAATTAAGTAAAAATCTATACTCAAAAGGATTCAAAGATGTGGAGCAATTGTCTCCAGAAGACTGAAGAAAGTTTGACAGCAACATAAAATCTAGGTCTAACCCTCCATGAAGAGATTCAGGAGCCAGAAAATGAACCTGGATATTTGCACAGCAATTATTGAGGTTTCCTGTCTCAAAGTTAAGACATTGTACAAGCTGGAGGGAAGCCAATTCCAAAATTCTGGCAAGTATTGTGAAGGGAATTTCTTGCCAGAATTCTGATAATATTTGAACTTTAGCCACTATCTCTTAATATCTTCATTCATTAGCCCCTGAAGGACTCAGTAAAGACCAGGGCAGTGACTCATGATGCAGACAAGAAATGAGTGCAGACAAAAAATGAGTGCACACAAAAAAATGATGCAGACTAAGTTCTTTCCTAAAAAACTTTGCATTTTCTCTTCATAGAAATATATAAAATACACAGAGAACAGACCAATTTAAGAAGTTGATCACAACATGGTCTGAATGTGAGGCTTGTTGGCAGTGAAAACTTGCTGTGGCCCTTGTGAAATGAGCATTGACAGTGGATGTGTATCCATGCCATGGGGAATGAATTCCCCATGATCCTTGCTGGCATTAATGCTATATTCAGTAGCATCTTAAGAAATGCAAAGATTACATCAGTGTAGAATGGAGCTCCTATTCTCCAGGAGAAGCATGTAGATGCTCCTGGTGAGAGCCAAAATAACTTTAAAGGATAGACTTGTCTTGCTGCAAATCACAGTGGCAGTTCTTTAAATCACTGCCAAAAGATCCTAATGTATCCCATTTCAACAATTTTTATGGTGTGTGCCTGGGCTTTTCATTTTTTTCACCTTTTCTTTTATTATTTTAAAGGACATTAGTGCAAAATCCAAGTTGCCAAGTTCTGTCCTAGATTTATGGAAGAACATCACTGTGTTCAAATTACAATGCTGGAAAATAAAGTGGAAATATTGACACTAGAGAAAATGATGATTGAAGTGTGCTTTAAAACACACAATGACAAAGCTGGGACACTCTGACCTGGGCTAGTGTCAGCCTAAAAAGAAAGCCATGAGGAGTGGTGGCTGCTTTAACTGAGAATTTGCTGGCAGATTTTTGTTTTCCTGAAAAAAGTAAACCTTATGCTGAGCACCTGAAACATTGCAGCTAGGTTTGTGGGTTTTTAAGAAATATGGAATAAAGACATTGATCATTGATATAATTACAATTTTTCAATTTAAAATAATTAATTTTTTAAAGAAAATTCTTTCAGAAAAAAAAACGGTGTTAGAAAATTTGAATATAAACCTCAGCTCCACCTTAAATGTGTGTCCTCTTTTGCTGTGCAGCATTATTATTCCAGCATTACAGAGGCAGGAAAGCTGTTTGGGAGGTTAGGAAGATATGCAATTTGTTGGTCCTCTTAAATGCTTATTATATGCTCAATAGACCTGAGCTGCTCCTGTGGTGTCCCTTCAGCCCACCCCACAACTGCCTTATCAATGCATGTGCTTTCCCATTAGTGAAGTGGTTTTTCTCAGGTGTTTTGTTGAACCACATCCCACTGTAAGGCAATTCAGTCTGGCTGCTCTAATGCCATTTCCAATGGTCTGTACAAACCCAGACAAAGGGCAGGACAAACCTCTGGTGCAATCCAGGTGAACAGAGCAAGAAAGAATCTGTGAGAGTTGGCCTAAGCCTGGGAAGGCTCAGAGGTGTCCCTGAACATCCCTAGCAGTGCTTGGGGAGAGCCATGAACAGCCATGGCAGGGGGCTCCTCATCCTCATCTTCCCCTTTGCCCAACCCATCCATGGGCTTGAACACTTTGGTGCTTCTCTTGCCTGAAAAGACTTTATGCCACAGTATGTGGTTCTCTGCAAACATGTCACCACACAAACTACTGGCCTAAACTACAGCTGCCCATTCAGCTGGCTTTGTTTCCAAGGGGCTGTAACAGCAGCTGGGCATTTACAAGGCACAGGATCACACCCCAGTGATTTCCTCCCCTGCAAAGCAGCCCAGGGACAGGTGGGGAGATTCACTTCAGAGACCTTCCTGCCCAAGCTTCCCGAGGGAATAGTAAAGACATTCAAGTTTTGACTTGAAAAAACTCATTAACTCCAACAAATTTGGGGTGGCTTTGTGCTGATTAAATTATTTGCCCAGTCCTATTGAACACTGAATAAATGTAGTCATTCAAATGTTGGATAGTGTAGTAAAGGCACTTTTTCCTCTCTAAAGGTGTAATTCTTTTGCATGAGATTTAGACAGCAGATATTGACAGAAGAATAGATAATAGATAATTGATGTCAAAGGCTGAATAAGAAAGTTGTCGATCAGCCAGAGTTTAAGTTATCTCTATGTAAAGTAATATAAAGTAACGATGATTTATTGCTTGAAAAAGTTGACAGAATGAAAAAATTCTTTGGAATTGCTGGTGAATGCAGATTGATTTTTCTAAAAAACTCTACCCAGACCTATTTCTCTTCCAAAAGAATGCTGCTGGCTCTAATTATATGTATTTTACAAAATTGCATTTATAAAAACTTACACCATCAGAACACCCAACACCCTATCTTTAATACTCATGGAAAGAGGAGTATTTTCAACTGTCTAATTTGATACAGTAAAGAGATAAGAAAAGGTGTGATTTGGTTTTTCAACATCCTTCAGGTGCATTGCATCACACTGCCTATAGCAGCTTCTGCTATTAAACCTCATGGAAATGGAATAAAATGCTTTGTGGGAACAGCAACAGCCTCTAAGGCATGATTCACTTGGTAAAAGATGAGTATTGGAGGAGTAAAATGTTAGTACTGGAAAAAGGTGAACTGTTTAAAAGGTATTTCCTTAATATCAGGACAGCATCCAGTTTAGGAGTGCTTCTCCCATGTTTCATTTAGCCACTTCTCACACTGCAAATCTGCTTTGAATCCACGAAATAATCTCATGCTCTTTCCAGAGTCCCTGTGGAAACCCACTGCACACAAACCAGCAGAGGTATAAGTTACACTTCACAGGGATCCATCTAAGCAGAAAAAAAACTTCAATATATTCCTCAACTTAAGTTCTGGATGTTTTCCAGAGTCATAAACATGGCATCCCATCATCTGTGCCTTTTCTAATTTTTTTCCTGTTATCTTTATGAAAAAGACCTTCTCAGTGTTGGTGACATGTTGTTATCCTGAAGCCAATGAGACCTATTCCTGACTAAAACACCTTTCTTTGTGTTACTAGATTCTTATGCTGTTTTCACAGACTGTATTTACAACTCCTTATATTGTTTAGTTTATACTACTCTAGAATTTCATGTATACATTCAAAGGTGCTTGAAAGAAAGCAAAGCACTTAAAATAGCTTCTGCCACTCCCCTAAAATATTAATCACTGGTGTAACTCCATGAGAGTTACATCAGGCATGAGTTTAACCCTACTTTTTATTTTAAATCAAAAGAAATTGATTTCTTTAGCAAACACACCCTAAACCACAGGATCAAAGGCAACTGAAACACTATAAAGCCTCTTATTTCTTTCCCCATTCCACCTTTCCCAAAAGCTATATGGCAGCCTGTAAACTGGCTTTTAAGCACACCAGTTTTGGAGCAGCTGATTCTGCCAGAGCAGTGCTCAGCTGTTGGCAGTGATGTCACTGGTTAACACTTCACAGCCCACAGACTGCTGGAATAATTCATCTTGCCTCTGCCTGTCTCTGGGTCAAATGAAAGATCCCTATAGAAGTCAATGAGTAAATGTGGTAGCTGTTCAGCATAGATATATATATGAAATGTATTGTTTTCAGTAATATTCGGTTAAGCTTGCATTCATGTAATTGATTCTGCACAGAAAAAGAAACTAGAAACAAGAGTTTTTCTTGCAAACAGAATATTTAAATAATTAATGGATCACATCGAGGTATCCCAATGCATTTTCAAGAAACATGTCATAAGCCATTCTATAAGGAGATACTGTATAGAAAGAAATAGAAGTTAATTATTTTGGATAAAAATTATATTCAAATCAAACCTGTAGTAATTAATGTTTTATAATGCACAAGTAAGTTCAAACCTCAAGATTTCCTGGGAAGTATTACTCTAAAATTTCCACATATCATACATTTCTTTGGGGTTGAGAAATGTGTTTCCATGATTAGGAAGTGTATGTCCATAGAGTTTTTGTTTTCAACTTTTCATTACTTCATCCTAATAGAATAAAATAGATACAGGCAAAGTGTAGACATAAACACTTTGTCAGACACAGAAGTTACACAAACTTTTGAATCAACAGTAGCCATTAAAAAATTCAGAAGCTTCAAATGAGTAGTGCAATGGTGTAAAAATAACCAACAAAACCAAAATCAACAAGAGTCAGGCGCGCCTGTATTCCGATGTTACACAAATGCTCTCACTTGTTTAGAGCCCTGGGGTGTTTACAGACCATCCTGTCCCCTGCCAGAGCCCAGGGCTGGCAGACACCTGATCTGAGAGCTGTGCAGGGATGCTGGCACCGTGCTGTCTCCAGACTGAGTGTCTGCCCTCTGCATCACCCCCAGGGTGAGGTGGGGCAAAGAGCTCACAGCCAGCTCTGGGCTCCAGCAGCCCTGGCAGGACCCAGCTCCTGCCATGGCCTGGGCACTGCCATGGCCTGGGCACTGCCATGGCCTGCCCTCTTCCCAGGGAATGGCTGAGGAAAGGGGAAAAAAAGGGTTCCTGCAGAAAGTATCATTAGCCAGGGCTGAGGCTGTCGTGTTGGGAAGGAGGTGCAGTCTGCTGAGACGAGTCTTGCTCTCACAGTCTACACCATTTGTGGAGGTAGAGCAACAAAAACTTGGTGCTGTTATAGGATGGATGTTAGAAGCTTGCTATTATCCTTCCCTGAAGGTCCTGTGCTCATTGAAGCTGTCTGTAGGATTCTGCTCTCTGTGGATACCTCCCAGGTGAGGACCTGGAGAGTGAGGCTCATGTCACATTTCCTGCACAGCATCCACTGCTTCTTTTCCCATTTATCAGGCAGGGGAAGATTGGTGTTGATGCCAGCACTGAGGTCTCATCAGTTGAAGGTAGAGACCATCTAGGATGCTACTAGCAAGCCAGTGATGGCCTTTGCTCACTTGTCTCTGCTAAAAGGTGTTTTCTCTCCTTATGTATGAGATGCCCTCCCCACTGCCAGCACTGCCACAGAGGATGGACACTGTACAGGTTCACATTTTGTCCTTCCTGCTCAATGCCTCCATCTGTGCACTCTCCCAGGGCATTCTGACTGCTGGTGGAGGATTAGAGGATTCCCTCTGGGTTCTCAGTGGCCCATCTTTGCAAGGGGAGCTTACAAGCTCGACATTTCTCTTCAGAAAGCCCCTTTTTTCTGAAGATGTTCCATTGTTCTGTGAGCTGGTTCAGCACACAGAGTTAATTTAAAAAGGCAAAGAAAATCCTGGAAAGACATTCAGCGGTGTCACGCACTGAAATGCTGCTACACAGTGTGAATCACAGGGCACCAATATCTTTGCTGGAATGAATCAAAGTAGCTCTGCCTTCTTATGTTGGAGTCATATTTCAATTCCATTTTATATCCCTTGTGGTTGTACACAAATTCCATGGTTGAATAAACAGACTTTGGTGATGATTACTTGGAACCTTAGGGGTTAACAGTGTTCTTAGCCTTTTCCCTAATTAGTGTTTACTCTCTTGATGCCTTTCCATGTGCATGTTATAAAATATTCCCCAGAAAGGGTTTTGCCTAGTGGCAGGATGTTGTGCCTTGTAGTGGATGAAATTCCTTGACACAAAGTTGTGAAATGCACCTGTTGTAGTGCCAGGATAAAAATCTGTGAAAAAGGCACCTGCTACAGAGCACAGACACCAGGCTGGGAAATGGTTTTGTGTGCTCAAAGAGGCCTCTGCTCACACTGCAAGGCAAGTGTGTTTGGGTGATTCCACAAACAATTTTAGCATTTGAGTCTTCACCACTAAAGGGAGATTCTCATGGGGAGGAACTGGCCTGGAGATATGAGGTATTGGGGAAGAGAAGGCAAGCACAGAATTTAAACTTTGGTTTTTCTGTGCTATATTATGAATCTGAAGAGGTGGACTGTGGAGAGCTCAGAACAACTACCAACCTATTTCTACCTGAGATAGCTGAATCAGTCAAATAAAAATCTTCCTGTGTCTTGCAGCAGTTTACCCCACTTGCAATAAGGACACAAATAGCAGCTCAGATGCCCACAGCTGTGAGGCAATAAATCCATGCTCCTATTTGTGCAGCTCCTGTCTCTTGTTTGTGCTCAGAAGAGATATTGGTTTTCAAGGGGGATCTCCTACCACTCAAAGTCATTGGTATGGAGGTCAGCAACATCTTTAATGCTCCTGTACCCTTCTTAAAAAACTGGACCCTGAACTGGTGCTGGAAATCAAAGCCCACTCCTAATTCTCTTAGTTTGGAAGTATGGGCTTTGCAGGGAGGCTTGGTTATGGCAAACAGCTCTTGGTGAGCACCTGTGGCATCCTCTACCAGCACTCAGACAGCAAGGAGGTAAAAATCAGTGAGAGATCTAGACAGATGGATCACAGAATCACAGAATATGCTGAGTTGGGACTCTTGTCCAGGCTGAACAGACCAAGTGCTCTCAGCTGGTTCTCATACACCTTCCCCCCAAGGCCCTTCACCATCTTTGTTACCCTCTCTTGGACACTCTCTAATAACTTCATCTCTTACCTTGTGGTGATGACCAAAACTGCACATTCACTGGGTTTAGGGCTGCAAACCTTTTAGACAAGGAGACTTCCTTCTGGAGGTTGCAATTAAAAACATCATCATCTCGTCTGCTTCCCAGCTTTCAGAAAAAGTGGCAATGATCCAGCTGACAAGGTCCTGGAGAATGCACACATAAGGAGACCACTTGGTTCTGTCAGGAGAGGAAGTAGGAAGTGTCGTTTGGAAGGTGAACACATCAGCTGTGAAATAGAGATTTCTGCCCCCAACAAATTAGCCTGTGCTAACTCTTTGCACTGTGAATTTACATTTAAAATCCAGGAACAATTGAAGCTTTGTCTGGCTGCCTAATTGTCTTTAAGTGGAAGATATTTCTTTGCAAATAAAAACAATGTTGATAGGCTGAGAAACCACATAAGGAGGAAACTAGCATTTATATATTTATTGATGATTTATTCAACAGTAATTTTATTTTGTGATCTTATCCAAATACAGGCATGTCTATAATCTGTCAGCATACTTTTTGTTGCCCCTTATAACTGATGCTACCCATCCACAGACTCTACCTCCTTTCATATTAAACCCTAGCTCTAACTTAAAGTTAAAACCACCTCCTCCTACTTACTCTAAGAGCACACATGTAATTTAGAGAAATACATGTTTAACTGAACTTCACATTAAAAAGTGAGAAGGGAATGCAAAAATTTAAAAAACATGCAGGGTCTCAAGTTTAAGAAACAACCCCACATAAGATTGACTGAAGATTTTGCAGCCAGGCTATTTTTGACAGAAAGCTGGATCGAGTTGAATGATGTCCCTTTAATTTCTCTATCCTTTCTGCCCCCAGCAATATCTACTTTCCATGAAATTTTGTCTTGTTGGGAAACTGAAGGTCTCTCTATTCTCCAGACTTAAAAAATGATGTTCTGTCAGTTATAATTGTGGCTGGGGGCTTTACACTGCTGTTTTACTCTTTGGCTCTGGGCTCCTTTCGTTATCCTCCACACAGGGGGATGCCTTGGATGTACCCTACCAGGTCAGCAAGAGGCAGAAGACCCCATGAAAGAAATAATATCTTTGTTCCTTGCCTGTATCTTCATTCCTTCCTCTCTCTAGATTCCAACCCTTTTCATTTTCTTTCTTAGTCTTGCTCCCTGATTTCCCATCTCCTCACATTGCACAAGTTTCCCTTTCATGCTGCTCCCTAACAGTAGGGAGATCATCAAGAATGAGACTGTTTTCTTGGCTTCCTGGTAACTCCAAAGCAAACAAGCCAAATCATTGTTTAAAAACTGTGTAAATAAAAGGATATTCTGAGTATTTTTTTTCCAAAATTCTGAGAAACTGAGAAAACAAACTCTTGATGGATAAAAGTATTTCTCTTGGCCAGATGGGACACAATTATTCTGAATGCACATGAGGTTTTTCATACTGAATTTCAACACTTATTTTTCAATCAAAGTGAAGGAAATTGTGTAATTAAAAGTGCTTTCAGACACAAGAACTTCTGAACTGTCATTTTGGAAGATGTTTCAATAAGTTTCCCTTTTTCAAATAATTTTTTTCACAAGAAGACTTAAGCAGAAAAGAAAAAAAATCTTTTGGATGTCTCTATCCCTGCCTCCTTACCTTGAACAATGAAGAAAAGCTTCAGAAAACCCAGTTTATTCTGGCTTTATTGGTGTGCAGGGACGAGCAGACTCCTTGGGCTCCATTCAAGTGCTTGGTATCACAGCTGATGTAGCAGGGCTGCTAAAAGAACCAAAAAAAGCCATCAGGAAGCAGGGGGAGATGACCACTCCATTTCATTAATGCAGAGGCTAGTGTGATGTGCTGCTTGAACATGTGACTCTACTTGGCTTCAAATATTGGATTATGTAAATTCCATGCACCCAAAATTTGAAAGAATGAGGAATTTTGGAATTTGGATCTCAGCCTATGTTCCCAGTATCTTTCATTCTAGTGGTACTTTAACCTGAGACTGAACTCCTGCCTCTGTGAAGTAAATGGGAGCTGTGATCAAACTCACCTTCAGCTGAACTAATTTGCAGGATTTGGCATCAAAGGCTGTAGTTCACGATTTCAGTGAAGCTGAGTATTAAGTTACTACAAATGGCTATTTAAAAAAGACAAATGAAACAGAAAACATCTCTGTGGGTTGTCAAACTTGCCTCATAGTACAGACTTCCAGGCTAGACTACAACTATATTATCTCCAGTAAAATAAAAGCAGAGAATTTTTCTAATAACTTTTCAAAATTGGAGATTGACCAGTTATGTGTCTTCACATTTCATATAGAAATGTCATAATTTTTTTTAATATTCTAATTTCCTGGCTCATTTTGAATGAACTTTTAATGATTCTTTGGAAGCTTGGTGCTTTTGTATTAAGTATCAGTTTGCATTTGGGACATCCTTAAGGTATTACCAAAACTTAGAGCTAACCTAAAACATTCAGTCACAATCCCTTAAAAGGATGGCTCCTATTTAAATTATGGCTGCACTGTGATTTTACCAGGATGAAATGAGAGATGCTAAGATATTCCAAGGTGGACTTCATAATTGCATCTCTTTATATCAAGCTAGTGATTTTCATTAACTTTATAAAAAGATATTTTAGCATTGAATACTTTCCAGAAACTGTTTAATGGATTATCAAAAGCAACTTGGTTATGGCAAAACCAATGGCAAGATTCAATATAAACATCAAATGGACCTGATCTTATATTGGTGGGAATCAAATTCCTGGAGGAGCAGTACCACAAATATGTCAGTCACTGCAGTGATGGCCAAATTCCACATGATGACAATAATATGTTCCATTATGAAGAAAATTTTAACTTTGGTCATGAATACTTCTGCCTGGTCATGCTTAAAGTACGTTGAATTACATGCTGACCCACAGGACTACTAAAAAGAGGAATTCCTTTAAAGAAAAAAGCTATAACAGAGTTCCTTAAAATGTGGCAGAGATAGGATTTATAGAAATCTACTCCTCTCTAGAGTTTAGTTTCATAAGAAAGAGAAAACACATTTAATGAAGAATGAAAACCTGGAAACCTTAAATGTCCTCTAGGACTGTCAGTCCTGGACAAGATTTCTGGAGCTGTATCCAGTTCTGGCCTCACAGTCTCCCCATCCAAAGCATCCACTGGAATTTGCTGGAGGTGCCTCTTTTCCCTGTGCATGAAGGCTGTCAGTTAATATAATTCAGTATGCTGCCACTAAATATCTGAGAAGGACAAACATTTCTATGTATGTGGCCAAGAAGAAAATCCAACTGCCTTTTTGCTGATACTCACACTCTTTCAAATGGTGTTCCAAAGACAGACCCCACTCACTCAGCCCCAAGACAAACGTGTGGTGCTGATATCACTGATCTACAGACTGGCATTTATGATAAAATTGATTTCCATACACCTCACCAGCATGGCAAATTTCCCATTGGCTCTAAATCTCAAGGATTTATAACCAATCTCATATTTCTGAATTTGTCATAAGAGGAATTTTAAAATGTGATGAAAGGCTTTTCACATCTCAGGCTAGATCTTAGGTGCAGGAATATATTTTTATGTTTTTTGGATCAGCCCCATGGTACAGCAGCTATTTATGGTGTGACTGAATAGTGAGAATAGAAATAGACAAACTGTGACTCACTTTCACAAAAAAAATTGGTGTCTGACATATGACCTAAAATTTGCCCAAACAATTTCCTGGCCATGGGCCATATATGCCATATCTGAAGCTGAAGATATTTTATTGTAATTTGTAGCAGTGGGAGGGGAAAACAGGATTTATGATGGAAATAACACTAATCATAGTTAAGGCAGAGCTGCTACTGTCTCATTAGAAACTGCCATTTTTTTCCATGTTAATTTTTGCTTTCCTCTTTGCACCCTATATTCTTAGAAGGAAATCACATCTGAATCAGTTGTGCAAATATTTAAATGAGTTAAGTTTCTTTCTGTCAATTTAATTTGTATTTCCTTCATCACTCATCTCCACAATAACTAAGTATTTAGTGCCACTACAAAATATCTCCAAACTGGTTCAGTTAGCAATTACTGTCTCCTGAATAGGTGTTCAATGTACAAAGAGAGTATAATAATTATATTCTTTCACCTTTCATTCCCCTGCTTTTCAGAAAAGGTGAGGGAGAAGGAGATGTACAAAAATGGATGTGTAATTTGCAGGGCATTTGGAGAACCTTCTTTTCCTGAGTAGAGCAGGGTGAAGGTCTGATTTTTAATCCAAACTGACTGTTTCTTCAAGGCATCTTTGCAATGTTCCCAGACATTGGATTTCTGAAAGAACCAGCTTCATTGGGATGCTTCATTTGGTAAAACTGAGATTTTGAAGTTATTCTAAAGGACCTGTGTGAGGGTAGTCACCTGGTCTGCCACCAAATTAACAGGGGCTCAAGGGGCTGAAATGATCAGACTGGAGTGATGCCTGTTCCTGCAGAGAGGATCTGCAGAACCTCTCTCTATTGGCCACCAAGGTGAGATCTTTTGGCTGAAAACATTTCTAAATCAGACACCCTGAACTTCCAGGAATGCCTCTTTCTTCATATTTTAGTTCTGATGCACCTTACCTCAAACCAACCTCCCAAATGTTGAGTTTTACAGTTCTAAAGAAATGTATCAACATAACAGAAATAACATAAACATAAAGAAATGTATAACAACCACATGTATGATTGTGTCAGAGGTGGAGCTGCATTAGCTGGTTTATGTCATTTAGTCTACTTCTCCTTTGCAAGGATTCTCTTGCACTAGAAGCAGAACTGTTCTGATAAGTGCAGGTAGAGACAGATACTATGCAACATCCTATGTCTATACTAAGAAATGTAGATTAACAATTAGTATGTTTAGACCTTTATGTGCTATAACATCAACATGCTATCTTCTACACAATATCATTTCCTTGAAACAAAAATAAAACAAAGTTTTGCTTTTCTTATCCTCTTCTATAGATTTTCCTCCACATATTTCACTAAATTTTATATCACAATTTCTGTGTTCTTTGAAATATATTTCATCTATGTATTTTTACCAGATGTTCTTTCACTTCTAGTCCCTGGTATTCGATTCTTCATTCAGGTAGAATACTTGTTAATATTGCACTCTTTCCCACCTCAGATGGCCGTGACTGATGGAGATCACACATATCACCCACCTGCCTGGTATTAGCAGGCACAAGAATTTGTGTCTCATTTGTCTCAGAGCAAAGTTTGTATCTCACTAGCTGCAGTAGAATTTCTCTGCAGCCTCCATAATCCTTTAATTTTGTCCAGTTCTGCTTTAGTCTCAGTTCTCTTGGTTTCTGCCATAATAACATGAGATAATCCCCATAATCTTTCTCAAAACACTTCTCCCCACACCTACAGAATACTACTTTTCCTAATGAGTACTATTGTCCCAGTTTTACAGGTGGGAAATTAAGGTTGCATTTAAGATTCCTATTCAAGCTACTAAAAAAGGCATCAAGCCTGCTTTCCACTGGTTGTGGAGAGAACCAGAATTTGGTAGTGCTGCAGCCTGTGCAGTCTAAATAACTCTACATTAAGTCTAAATTGCTCTGGAATCAAGATGGGTGCCTAAGCCTGCTCCTGCCAGTGGTTGTAGAGATGAGATGTTTGTCTGAATACTGAATACTGAAACTCAGACTGCTTCAGTGCAGGGGGCTTCCAAATTCTGTGTGGTCACTGGGCCAAGTCTCCGTGGTATTGGAGCCTGAAGTGCTGAGAAAAGGCAGCACAGGGGTGGGGAGTATGTGTGGGTTTGGCCAAGTGCACACAGACATGCTGGAGTGGCAGCAGAGCTCAGAGCCCTGTCCAGCCCAGCTGGGCTCTGTGCACTGGCCCAGCACACCCTTGTTATAAATGAGAAACAAAGTCTTGATATTTAGCAAAATTTAGATTGGTTATTTTATACAGACAGAGCAAGCAGTGCTGGGGAAAATGTGAGGGGTCACTGCCCACTCCATGCTTCTACTGAACTTGGTTTGCAGCTCCCTTTTTATAGCATGGTTTTCCTTGTAGTAATCAATAATTGCTGTTGTTTTGTTGTAGTAATTCTGAAAGGTAAGCACTGGTGGCCAAAGAAACTTCCAAACTTCTGTGGGACAGCTCTTCAGAGAATTGGTCATGTAACCATCTGGTCTTGGTAGATAAAAAACAGGAGAAGTGGGAAGCCTGCTCCTTAGCAGATAGTTTGTGATTGATTACACAAAGGCAGGGAATCTGATTCTGCAGAACCTGTTGGGCTGTGTGAAAGCCTTGTTTTGCAAGCTGTCAGTAGATACAACTTATTTAGGAAACATAATCTTCATAACAGAGGGATTTAAACAGAATGGGTTTAATCATATATTTCCCTTTATCTAGGTCCATGTTCTTTTCTTATTTTAAGTATTCTGGCTTATACAAACTCCAAAACTTCTATGATTAACACAAATCATTTATCAATTATCACACCCTGACCAGGAGTGGGTGTCCTCTGCTGCCTACCTGGCCAGCTCTGACCTTCACAGTGAGCTCCACGGGGCAGGCACCAAGGCTAAAACACATCCTGCTCATGTCAGACCTGGCTGGGCCACCCCTGGGACAGAGACACTGAAAGGCACATGATGGGGAGTTTTTCCCATGTGGTTCATCATGTGTGCTGCTGCAGGCTGCAACCCTGCCCAGGCTGCTTCTCATCCTAATTTTGCAACCACTTTACTGGATATTTTCCTTGAATCCCTGTTTTGATTGTTGCAGATTCTTTTAGCTGATTGACCCCAGGACTGTTATCAGGATAAAAAGAAAGTATTCAGGGAAAATGGGAGGAATTTAGAGCAGGCAGTGTAAATGTGATGTAGGCACACAATGAAATACTGTGGGAAGCCTTGAGTGAGAGCAGATCAGTGATGGTATCTGTCAGGAGAAGGCAGCTTAGAAGAATCAAAGCCCAAGCTGTGCACACAGCTTTGTTGGGTTTGAAGATGTGCAGTCCCACCCCAGTTCTGAATGTGTTGTGGGGGTAACCCCCTTGTCTTTAACAGGGTTGTTTCTCATCCCCATCTTGTAATAAAGGCTTAGTGTAGAAACTTTAGAAATGGGACTGTTGAAATCTGTAGAGGTGCTGCACTGTTTTGTACACATATGCCTGCACTTTGCCAGCACTTTCTGTATAAATGATTCCCAGATTTCCAATTGTATTTTGTTTATAGACACGTTTTGCTTATTGTAAATTGCATGTGGTTTTACCTCTAACTTTGGGTCTGATCCTTTCACAAAGAGCTTGGCCAAGAAAAAGCCTAGGTGATCCACTATTTGTTAGCAGTTCATTTTACATATAAATCTAAATGTCTATACATGTATGTGTGTAGATACAGATACATCTCAGTGGGATTGATACTGGGAGGTGCTGAGCTCTCTTAATCTCCTGTGAAGTCAACAGGAGTTGAGGGCACTCAGCACTTCCCAGAGGTGGCCAGAAATCAGCAGTTTTGGACAAACCCTTGCTTGAGAATTTGCTATCTGAAGTACCAAAAAAAGAGATAAGCCTCTTAAAGCCTTCCTTAAATGCCAGCACCTCGAGATTGTAACTATTTATGTTTTACCACTTTTTCACATGCAAAATGTGTTGCATGTTTCTCTTTTTGGTTGTTTTTTTTTTTTTTTTTCTGTTGGAGTTTTAAGGATCAGATTGATGAAGGAGAGTTCAGAGCCAGACGTACAGCATAAGAGACAAAGGTTTAGTAATGAGTTCAAAATTTACAAAACACAGAAGCAAATATGGCTTTAATACATGATGTGACCCTTTATAAGGCTTGAAATTACTCTTCAAAAATCATTCTGGCTTGACTTCAGAGCCGAGTGGATTGTGGGATACCACAGATTGACTTTGAGTAGTGGGTTGGTATTGCAGGAATTTTTTAATTTCCTGTAACTCACAACAATTTTCTTCCAGTTAGACCTTATCCTGCTGCAGAGTATTTACTGAACAATTTAGTACAGTGTATAAGCCAGATCAGAGGCACATGCATGCACTCATACGCTTACACACACACACAGAGTAAAGAAAATTAAAGTATTAATAGTCAAATTCAAAATGATCAAAAGAGAAAGGTTCACTGTGGTAATGTTTACATTTTAATGTGCATATTATATTTAATATCTAAATCATGATGTAAGGGGGAGGAAAAAACTTTGGGCTGAAACAGATTTTTTCTATTTTTAAGAAAAAAAAATTTGTTCAAGCTGCATTACTGAACAGAAAATAATTTGGGAAATACTAGTTATTATCGTTTATAACAGTCTGTTAATTATTTCTTTAAACACATTTCAGAAACTCTCCAAAGATACTCAGTTTGCAGGACTAAAAAGTGAAATAAAATTCCTTAAACTGATGAAGCTGCTTACGTATTTTTTACCAATAAAGCAGCACTGAAAGGATCCCTGTAGATCAAGGGTAGAAATATTTCATCCCACAGAACTTCATGTACTCATTTCAATTGTCTCCCAGATATTGCAGGCCAATTAATACAACATATTTAAAAGTTAAAAATACAAGGCAGGAGGTGTGTTATAACAAAAAAACCACCACTATAGATGATGGCAGTGCATTTGGGTCACTGGAACTACAGATATAGATTTATATCTACTATTGATTTAAAAAAGCTTCTTGGTGTGAACAGGCTATTGCAGCCCATATATATGTATTGTTAATAAAAACCAATGTTTACCAAGAAATCTAACATGGTTTGCAAGTGATTTATATAGACACACATACACACACAATGCTTATGTATGTGAATTTATGGCATGTTTTATCCCTTATCTAAAATCTATTATTGTTCAAGGAAAGCTTTTGCAAAAATTGTAATTAGGTTTGCACTGGGACTTGAAGAAATGGGAAGAGTGCATAAAACATCTGTATGTTTTGGTAAAAATAGGATATATATTACCACCATAATACTGGAACAAGAATGTTTTGACTGAAAATGAAGAATAAATACAGTACTTTTAAAAAAAGCTTTCTTAAAATTAGTGGTAGTAACAATGTTACCTGGCCATGCAAATAAAAATCAAAATGTAAAAAAGATAAGTCTGATTCCCTCAAGTGAAATAATATAATGTTTCTTTAACTTCTGTATACCAAACAGGAAGAGATCATAACCTCTAGCATTTAGAAAGCCGGATGTATGATGGGATTTATTAGTAGATACAGAGTAAATAATGCTTATTAAATTTCAAGGTAACTTTATTTTCTGTTACCTACCAGTGGAAAAGTTTCTTTTGAAATAACACTCATTAGAAATTGAAGGTTATACTGACAAAACAGACTTGAATCCTTCAAAAATAGCCCCTAGTAAAAGTCATAGAAAGATCTGAAGCCAAGCCTATGACAAAAAAAAAAAAAAAAAAAAAAAAAAGAAACTTAATATGCAGGGAAAGTTTTTAATATGTGAGCCAGACACAGAAATATTGCTCCTCTTTGAAATGAGCAAGAATTTGATGAAACACTAAAGGGTTTCCTATATTTTTCTTTATTGGACAGCAACAAGTAGCTCAATGAAAGTGTATCCTGTGGTAGCTGAATGCTTCTCACTATCAGCTCAGTGCTTTAACAAGCACATTTCCCTACAACACAAATATTCCCAAGTGACACGAGTTGTGTGCAAATTGCACCCTCAGTTCTTCACCTAAACCCCAGCTGGAATCCTTCTATTGACTCACTGGGGCTTTGGATCAGGCTCCAAAATAATGAAGGGACAAATCCATTGAAGTCTTTATTTATGTCTAGATTGTTTTCCCTCATGAAAGGTTCCCCCGAGGCTCTTCCTCCTGCATTCTGCTGTGCAGAGTTTGTGCCTCCCCTTAAATCAAGCTCCATCCTTGCTCCCTGGAATCTCACAGATGAAACTGGGATTTGCCTCTTTTTTGGGCCTGTGGACTCTGCAGCTGCTCATACTCCTCTTAGTTCTTGGAGTTGCTCAATCAGGGGATTCTTGCCTGCTGCAAGTGTTGCCACAACTAAAATATTAGAGTGTCTAAGAAGAGTCACTGAAAGAAAAAGTCTTTATGCTCCAGTACTTCCAAGCAAAGAGCAAAAAATAAGGGGCTGTGTCTTAGGCATGTATAAGGTCCAAGTAGAGTGAAGTCTTTGGATCTGCCTTGACTTCTCTTTGCACTTGGATGGCCTGGTGTCTTCACTTGCCAAGACAAGCCCTGTTTCACCATTAGAGTATTAGAAAATTATGCCCCATCTACTTGGCCACAGAAATCCAGGGATTTTTTGCATCCAGGCCAGATTATGGTCTTTGGCTATGCATGAAATGGGTATTTACCCTGCTCTAGGCTATGATCCCTATGCTCCTTCACATATACAAGGTCACTCTCCAATGGATTCTAGCTTTAGGCTGGGGTCCTAATCTCTTAATGTTCTAGCAAATTATCCCACAATCCTGCAGAGTATAAGGTGAACACTTATCTAGGAATCATTTTGCCAAATGCATCCATTAGGAGATAAAAAGAATCATGAAACCTCTGAAATCTGGAGATATTGCCTTTTAAGAGATCAGATTTATGGGATAAATTCATTTAAAAAATAAGGCAAATCCAAGCTTTAAACATTTTTGGAAAGCATTTCAGGAATTTCTTCTTTCATAAGAAATTTTCTGGTAAATGATTGGCAAGGTGTTGCATCTCCTTCAAATTCTCAAAAAACCTACTCTGTTTACATCCATTTCTCCCCATTGCTGCTGGATTTATTCAAGGAGGAGTAAATTTATGAAAGGTATAATCATTAATTCTTCAGGGGAAGCATAATGGTGCCACAGTGGTGTAAACATAGCTTGGGAATTTCCCAGAAATGACTTTTGGTTTTGCTTGGATAAATTCTCAGTGATCTGCTCTTCTTCCACAGGTGAGTTTCCTATGGGCATTCTCATACAAATCTCCTCCTCCTCCATTTACACAGTTCTTGTGTGAGATGACATATATGCAACACAGGTTCTAAAAAAATCATATCTGATAAAACTGTGTGCACTGTGATTTTAGCAATCTTCACATGAGCCACTCAGCATATCTGAAAGACAAATGAGAACAAGGGAAAGGACTGTCAAATAGAGAAAGAACAGAACATCAAGCTTCAAAAGAGGGGCTGGCCTTGTGCATAGGGCCCTGCAGAAGGAGTCAGGCAATCTGGATTCAATTCCCAGCCTTTCCACAAATCTTCGGTGAAAGTAGAATAGTTTTATTTTTTTTCCCCTGATGCTCTTCTTAAGTTATTCAAAAGCATCTGGGATGTTCCCTGCTTTTCTCTAGCAGGGAAAAGGCAGGAGTATTATCAGCCATGCTAACAAGTCAATTTGACAGGTCATTGTTGGGTGAATAAGCTGCTTTTGATGACAAGTGCACCAGCTCACTTATGATTGTGCAGCTCTTGGAGGGTTCACTCATCAGAGCATTTGGTTACAATCACTCCCTTTGAGTTATTTAATCAGTATCTCCTGTCAGGCCTCGGTGCCAGGCCAGGAGGCTGAAAGGATGTAGGAATAGATGACCAAAAGGGATGACAATTCTTAATTATCCAGCTGTATATTTAGTTCTGAGGGGTCCCCATACAGCAGAGGGTCAGCTCAGTGATCATGCTGGAGCTGTGCTCCCAGTCTGATATTTTAAGCAAACCCTTTCAGCCAGCGGCAGGTTCACAGTCAGGGAACAATGGGAGCAGAGGCTGCTTCACATTTCTGACATACCAGTGATGCCAATTTATGAATTCTTCTATAAATCTCTGGAGATACAAACCATCTGTAAAGAATAAAAAGACAACAACATTTATGCATTTGGTTACACATAAGAGGAGTGAATATGTTTTGTTTAGACAATTCCCATGAATTCCAGTCCCAAGAATCACTGACAGCGTGTCTTGTTTGTGAGTTTTAAATAATGACAGCAAAACAGAGTTTCCAGATAGCAGTACAAAAACATAGATTAATAAGTGACTGCCTTCCCATTTGTTTTTGTTACTGTGCCTTCTAAGGGACAAGTTACACCCTATTTGAATATGCTAGTGGCTGAGCAGAAATAAAAGAGCTTATCTGCTAATTTAATTTTATCTCCTAAATCGAAAGCAGTTATTATAAGAGCATCAGTTAAGTCTTAATTATATGTTTTTGCTTCTTGAAACTCCTTCGTAGAAAAAGTAATAAACAATGAGGTATGTGACAGACTTAGGGTATTTTTCCAGGTCTTTTATCTTCCTTTGACCTTGGAGGTTATGTGTACAAAATATATTGCAGGATTAGGCCTGAGAAAATCGGGATTTATCATTTTTAGTGATACTTAGAGGAATTTGCCTTTGTATGGGTACTATTTTTTAATGCTTTGCCAGGTTTCAGGGACAGAACCTATCTTTTATTCCTCAGAATGACCACCTATCATGTCTAAATAGGAAAAGACAGCCTGTCACCTGATTGACAAGGTAGCACATGCACATGCACAGTGTTACCACTTTTCTTAAACTCAGAAAGGCAAGAAAAGGAAGATGAGGGGAAAAAATATATTTATTGCCAGGTTAAAATGAGTTGGGAACATGTTTCTGGAGCTGTGTTTGCTTAGCCTGAGCTGAAGCAGAAGTTCTGAACTGCTTAATAATACCAATATACTTTAAAAGAAATCCTTTTATAGGAAAGCTTGGTTCATAGTAAAATTTATCTTTTCTCAGTGCAAGTTCCTTCTAGTCTGGGCTGCAGCTTTGCTGCATGTAGAAAAGAGGAAACCATTAACAGACAAATCTGTGTAAGGATCTGGAGCACAATCTGATGAGGAGTTTTTGAGGGAGCTGGTGGAGCTTAGCCTGGAGAAAAGGAGGCTGCTGGGAGGACTGATCATTCTCTACAACTGCCTGGAGTTCATGGAGATCATTCTCTACAACTGCCTGGAGTTCATGGAGATCATTGTCTAAACTGGCTGACAGGAGGGTGGAGCCAGGTGGAGGTCAAGCTCCCAGATGACATGTGAGAGGATGAGAGGAACTGGCCTCAGATTGCAGCAGGGGAGGTTCAGATTGGATATTGGGAAAGATTTCTTCACTAGAAGAGAGGTCTAGCATTGGAACAGCTGCCTGGGTCAGTGGTGGAGTCCCCATTCCTGGAAGGATTTAAGAGACTTGCAGATGTGTCACTTGTGGACGTGGTTTGGTGGTGGGCTTTGAGCTGCTGGGTTAATGGTTGGAGTTGATGACCTTAGAGGTCTTTTCCAACCTAAATAATTTTGTGGTTCTGTGATCCTACTTCTCTGATGGGGAAGAGGAGTTGACTCATTATCACACCTGTGCTACTTGTAATAATGGTTGAACAGCCTGAGTTACTTGACCTCACAAGAATTTTCCCTAATTTTTCACCTACATGAAACACCCTTCTGCCCCCAAACCAGCAGCTTGTAATTATACAGCTGCACTGGTGTTAGCACCACTGTGATTTCTGCCAGGTTGCCTTGCAGACAGACATTTGAATCAAAGTTGGTTCATATTATTTTAATCTATATCTCAGCTGTATCTATAGAACCACTATAATTACTTCCTACAAAATGCACTGTCTTGCTGCAAAACATTTAGACATATTACTTTTCCTGTTCTCATCTCAGGAAGATGGGGAATAATCTCAGGGATCAGAGTGTATGTTCACACATAAACCTTGAGGAGTGCATGTGGACTTCAGTTTTTTGTGGCGTGTAGGACAAATTCCCACTAATCCTTAGAGCTGTGTGGCTTGCAGTGTGGTAGCTTTCTGATCCTTTTGGTCAAGATGCACTTAGGCCTGAGTTACTCTGGAGACTGATGTCATGACTTAGCCAAGGAGAATTAAAAACACTGATGTGAAGATAGGCTGTGAAGGCGAGGACATCCACGGGGGTAGAGGTGTCACACCATGAGAAAAGCAGCAGAATGGAGTCTTTGCTGTAAGGAATGACCTGAAAATCCAAGGCCATTAATGTGAATTTGAGATCAGCTTTCCACAGCTTTACCAAGGAAGGCTATAAAAAGGACAAAGCGCTTCGGGCCACGCGAGAGTGCAGATGTTAATGAGAACAAAAATCAGAAGTTGAAGCATGACCAATTTAATGCCTGTCCGAACTTGTACATGAGATATCCACTTGCAAGGCATGTGGCAAGAGCCTGTGACCTCATTTCCCCTGGCACATGGGGAGAAAGTGTTTTTTTTCTCATGCCATCACACAGAAACCGGAAGCTTTTCTTTCCAAGTGATAACTTGAACAGATGCAACTTATTTCCCAGTCATGCAGGCAGCAACATGTGTTGCCAGTGCAGTTTGAGATGTCCATTAATTTAACAGTAAATCCCTTATCCCTGTAAAATGAAAACACCATATTCTACATGGACAGAGAAGAGCGTATAACTCTGCTTTTCAGATGTTAGAGCCTCCAGTGGACAATTGTTCACCAATTTCAATTTACACAGCTGGCTGTCTCATCCTGAAAAGATGCCTTAGGACTGAGAAAGCATGGAAAGCAAATTACCATCTCATTCCAAACAACATCATTTCCCTCTCCCCCAGGCTAAAATTGAGGTATGTTAATACAACAATGTTAGGAAGTCAGCCCTGCTTCTGTTGGCACAACATTTGACCTATGTAAAGAGGCCAAAATTTTCTGAATCTGTAGAAATGAAGTTTTGTAGATACCAGAATCTTGTTTGTCTTACCTAAAGATGATTATGAAGAAAGGACTGTGGCACACAAAGTAATGAAAGATTTCACTTGCATTAGAGTGAAAATTAAAACAACCCTGTCTTGCAGAGTTAGAACATGCAAGCATAAAATGTGCTTTAGGTAAAAAAAAAATAACCATATTGAGTGTTCTGTTCTCAAGTATTGCCAGTTTTTCTTCTCCATGTAATAGAGCAGTGGAAAATACTAAATTCAAGACAGTCCAAATCTGTTTCTGACATTATCAACAGTGGGAAGGGAATAATCTGACTCAGCAAGTTCATTATCGCTAAGTGCACTTGAGCATGCTGAGTTTATAAATTTGATAATGTCTGGTTTATGAGTTTGATAACTGAGTTAAATTATAGCTCACAATAATTAGCCCAATTAATGTTCTCTCTACCACTGTGCTGGAAAAACTAACAGAACACACAGCCAAATAGTGATTGTGAGTCACATATGACAGCAAGCAGGAGATGGGAGCTGTGGCACACCCCCTCCCCCCAGACCAATGCTGCTGCTCTTTTCCATCCTTGCTTCACTCCTGTCAGATTACTTTAACATTTGTGAGTGGTTTACCACTCAGTGTACCATACAGGAGAAAGGAGTCTGGAATTGATACAGTCTCAAAAAATACTGTAAAGTAATATGATTTTTCTGTTAAAGATTGGTGCTTAGCAAAACCTCAAAATCCATGTATCCATCTAGAATTATGCTTTTCTAAATGATCAGAATTGTTTTCCTTCTTCCCAAAAGGGGCAGGAGTCAAACAATACCAAAGAGGATGCTATTCCAAGGCATGTTGGAAGTTCTATGAAAAGTTCAAGTCCCTTGGAAATCTCCTCCTTCATATATTAAGGTACAACATCAGCTATTTTAACACAGCCTGAGTGGTCTCACTTCTCAAGCAGACTTTACCAGAAGTGGAAGGACCTTTATTCTTTTGGAGCAGTGCAGCCAGAGGTTAGGCAATGCTAGGTGCAGATCACTAAGGTCTCCTCAGGTGTGGGAACTGACATCCACCCAGCCCCAAAAGTGCTCTCCCTGTCCATCTGTAGGCTCAGATGAAGCTGCCAGAGCAGAACTGGGCAGAAAGACGTGCTGGAGTGATTTTTCCACATCTTTTTGCACATTTTAGCACATCAGGATGGGGCACAGAGAGGATGATTGGCTGGACCAGTGCTGATAACACATCTCTCAGGAGGTGTCTCTCACCTTGGTACTGCCCTCAGCTCCCATGGTTTATAGCTAGGTCTTACTAAATATGACCTATACAACATCCTGGGAACAGGACCTGGGAGTCACTGCCTCTCTGCCCTCCCCCACCACCAACCTATTGTACCAAAATCTGATGTGAGGAGGCAGCAGACACAACCACTGTAAATATCAGGGACAGCAAAGCTTTCTTGAGTCCAGCATGGGCCCCAGCAGGACTGTTCTGGGGATGCACAGAGCTACACAAAGCACGTGTGAGGGCTGAGTTCAGATACTTCCAGGCACTGCCAAGATTAGGAAGGTGCTGTATATGTAATATTTTTAATCACAATTTTGATCTTAGTTGTCCCTGTTGTACCTGGGTCCTGTGTGGACACATAAGCTCACAACTCCTGCAGAGCACATGGGTGAATGTCTCTCACTCAGCTGATGCTCATCCTTTTCCCAGCCTCCCAGGAAAGCGTGAAAAGTGCAGTTATTCATGCACAATAAGGCGTGATCGTTATCACGATTTGTTTCTGCAGATGTTGTTAAAACAAGGCAATATCTGTAGCCCCACAAAAGATGTGCCTTTCTCATGCAAAGCATAACATTCCCAGCGAGTTGAATGCTGTGTCACAGCTGGGTAAGCCGGAATGTTGCAGACATTTTAATGCAAGTACACACTCCTCCAGTGTGAGATGTGTGTTTATCAGCTATCAACAAAATCCAATAGCTAGAGTGGTTCACTGTCATCCTTTTTGCAAATGAGGTATGAATTTAAAAACTGTTGTTAGCTATAGAAAGGTTGAATTTATATTGATTGTTGCTTATACTTAAACCACCTCCTCCCTAAGGATGTCATCTTTAGCCATCTGCAAAACCTTGCCCACATTCATGTTGCTATGTAAATAATGCTATATGAAACATAACTCTGTAAATGAAGTCTGAGGCTTACACAAAAAAAAGTCAGCTATTGGGAGATATAGTTTTAATTTTAAGACTATCTTCTTGAGATATCTGGCTATTTGTAGACTTTCTATCTCTTTGTTTTCAAAGACATTTTCTCAAAGCCCCATGCAACCAGGCTTTGAACAAAGAGATCTCTGATTCACCCAGGAGAAGGTTTGTCACAACTGCTCTTAGGGTTATCCTGTATGCCCAGATCTTGTTTGGAGTGTGGGAACTTGACTTGCCTTGTAGTCATCATTCCATTGGTTCTGGGTGTTTAAATAGAAATCATAATGGTCATGTGCTTTCTGAACTAGATCTGAGGGCCCATAGGTATCCCTAAGTTGCTAATAATTTGGGTATTACATGCTGAAATGGAGCATCTTACCAAAAATGTGTAATGTTACTCTTTCAATCCATAGGGTTCAGCTCCATATTACTTCTACAGAAGTGTGGGTGGATGTGTGTAAATGGAAGCATAAATATGAAACTTTATCTCCTATTCCACCCAAACACTGTCACTCTCTGTACAGGCAGCCAAGCAAATGGTTTAGAAATAAATTAATGGTTAAGCAGTTAAAGATCTGCACTCTCTGTATTGCTTACATGCTGGGTCTAGAAAGGGAACCATCAACTATACAATTCCAATGATTGCTGAAAATGTTGATATCTAATGACCTGAGCTTCCTCTGCTGTAAATTAAATCACAGTTGTCTTTGAATCGAGTTTCCAGTCATGCTGGAAATGAGATATGATATCAAAAGGATAATAAACTGCAAAGATATTAAGTGACTTTTATCCCTCTGTCAGATGTGATCACCAAATCGATTAATTTCCTTCACCTGATATAGGCAATAGCTTCTAAACTAAAACTACATTTCCTGAGACCTTATTTACAATCCATTTCTGTGAATATAAAAACAACTAATTATTGAAGGAGGGCTTGGAAACTTTTCCTTAGGACTCCAAGTGTGCATGTATTGCACATAACCATCCACTGCTGATAAACTTTTTCCCCTCAGCCCCACAGAACAGAGGATTCTCTTTCTCTCTTTTCTTCCTAGACCTCAGCCCATGGACACCTAAAACAAACTATGAAACATGTAACAGCATAGACAATTGTGAAGGCTAAGGCAATTCATGGGACATTTCCAGACTTTTTCCTCATTTGACTGAATCTATTTACTGGGCATTTACCCACGATGAACTTTGGTACTTTTGCAATAAGTCCATGTTAAGTCCAATATATCTTATTTAAATTTCCCTGGCCTCTGACTTGTGAGGTCAGATTTTTTTTTTGTGTTTAGCCTCAGACCAGCAGTAATTGTGCTGTGTTTTCAGAGCTCTGTTGAACCTGAAGAGAGACTCCTGGTGCTGCTGAGAGGATGCCACCAGGACGGTGAGCTCCACAGGCTGCAATCCCAGGAGCATTGCCAGCAGTTCCCTTCATGGTCACTTGGTGCACTCCAAGGTGTCCTACCAAGGACACTGAGGTGGCAGCAACCAAAGAGCTCCCTCTGCAGTAAAACAACCATGCTGAAATATGGAAAGGTGATTTTTCTTCCTCTCACTCACAAAATGACAATCATATCAATTCCATTGCACATCTCAGTTAAGACAGGAATACCTGCCAGAGAAATGCCTGTTTGATATCTTTTTTCAAAATCAGAATGACTGAGTCCATTTCAGACATGCATGAACACATCTGTACAGGATTAGCCCCATCTGGGCAAACATCAATATTCCTACATCACAAGCAGTGGCTGGAGGCACAGTCAGACATGAGGGACTTGCCAAGAGCTACAATAAGTGTCAGGAAGCTGGTTGGAAGAGACTGTCCACCACTAGAGTCCAGGAAAGGAGCAGTGGAGCCACCAGGCCCCTCACAGTCCATTTTTGGGAGAGCTCACAAGTGAGTTTAGCTCTGCAGTTCTGTAGCTCCAGGCACAACACCTACCTACAGCCATACCTTCCCTTGTGCAAACAGATGCACCACACAGCTCAGAGGGAATGCCAGTGAGCCTTGAAAGAAAGTGCTAACACTGAGAAGATTGAGTATTTTCCATCCAGAACTTCTGCTTCTCTATAACTTAAGTTCCAAGCCTCTTGTTTCTGTCTGGACTGGGTTTCAAGAAAAGCTTACATGATACTGAAAAGCAAGATCTATCTAGCTGGCTAATTTATTTCAATAAAACAGCTAAAACATCATTTTTTTAGATTGCAGTCTTTATTCTTACTTTTATTACAGATTAAACTTCTGTAATCAACAGCACATATGTAGAACTATTGTGAGATCATTCATGTTCTGTACTGTCTGGCCAGGTAGAGGGCAAAGGTTTAATGCAGTTTGATCACACTTTATAGTTTAATAAGGTCAGCCACAACTTCATACAAACTGTGATTAATATAACCTAATTAAGCCCTTAGAAAATGTGTTTTTTCAGGCCAACTTGTCCTTTCCTTTCCATGAAGAGGGTGATAAAAGCTGCTCAAATTGCTCACCCAGGTGAAGCTCTGTGGCACTCAATTTTGCCATTGATGCCACACAGGGAGAAGACAGCAGCAGAAAACCTGAACCACAACATCACAGTGCTTTGGCCCAACACTTCAAACTCTACCAAGCAGGAAGGGCATGGATCATCACATCTCTCTTCTGAGATTACACACCAACTCTTACATGTGAAAGAGTGAGAGTAGGATTGTAGACAAGTGCTCAGTCCCTCGTGCATCCCCATGGTGGTACAGCCTGCAATTACACAGTCACACAATATTATTTTTTCATCAGCCTCTGGGCTTATTCAGGACACCAATTTAATACTACATTTTGCTTGTTGAATGTGGGTTCCATACTAATTTACTGCATCCACTGAAATTATCATCTGAGAAGAAACTGATGAATGTCCTTGGAGGTGGCATTCATGTTTTCTGTCCAGAAAACACTGATGAAATTATTTTTAGAGTGCAATGTGACAGGAAATACAAACTGAATTGCCAAAGTCCATTTCTTTGAGTTAATAGTTCAAAAGGTCTGAATTTTCAGAAGCCACCAGAATTTCACAATGTATTTGGTACCTGAAACTCCTCTTTATCCCAGCTCTAAGTTAAATGTACTTTGCAGTTTTGAAGGCTGGGCTGGATCCCATATTTGGGTCCATTTGTCTTTCTCAGTCACCTTTGTTTTAATGGCTGTGCTTTCATCCTCAAACAGCTTTTCCAAAATCTTTGTCCCTGAGTCTGCACCTTGCACTTCTTTCTCCTTTTCTTTTTGGCTCTGAATATTGCATCTTGAGTTTCAATGTGCCAGGGCCAAGCACCCAGTAGTGAAGCATTTGTGGGAGCTCTGTGCTCTGGAATCCTCTCAAGGACAATAAAAGATGCTGTGCTTCCTTCACCTCACTTTATCTAAATTTCATGCTCCAAAACGTATGAGAACATCCCTGCCCTGCCTCTGATCTGAATGGTGATGACTAAAATAAATAGGTTATTAACTAGAAACAGGCAAATAGCACACACAATTTCAGTCCAAATAATACAAATCCACCATAGCTAGAAAAGAAAAGAAAAGAAAAGAAAAGAAAAGAAAAGAAAAGAAAAGAAAAGAAAAGAAAAGAAAAGATGATAGAAAACCTAAAAAAAGAGTTTCTTTCAGTAGGAATTGCCAGGTTGTCTAAGAAGAGGTGCCTAGTCCAAACCACAATGTCAGAATATACTCATGTAGAGTGTTATAGGGATAAATATTGTCAAGTCATTATCAGTGTACAATGAACAAAATTTAATAAAGTCAAATGAACCCATCTATCTATCCTTGCAGATTTCCAAATTTCATACACTAATTTCCATGTTCTTCTTTGACACCGATTTTTTAGGAGGAGAATTAATTCAGAGAAATGGCACTTAATATAAAATTTAATCATAGCTTTTTCAATAAGTGTGTAATTTTTTTAAGAAATAAAATGTGATGTGATCTACATTTTTGATTAAACAGGGAAAATGCTTATAGGCTTTATCCTGATAGAGCCTTGATTCCTTAAGCAACACATTATGAGATGTTAATTAAATGACAGTAACGTGTAACATAGCTCCCGTTTTTAATTTATTCAGGCTTCATATTTTTTCCACACTGAGGGGATATTCTCACCTTTACAGCAACACAGCTCTGTGAGAGGCAGAGCTGATGAAACCTGGTTTCTTCTAAGATTTGTGACTGTGGGGTGAGCTCAGCCCCGTGCATCAATGAATATCCTGCTCATGCTATTGCTGGCATGGGGCTCTGACAGCACTGGGGATTTACTCAGACAATGCTAAGGGTGTTTTGGCTCTGCTGTTTAGGGAATTTTATCCATTGAGGGTTTCTGGACACGTGGAAATGCCAGACTTTATTGAATAGCTGTGTACCAGAGACATGCAGAAGGTCTGGGCAGCTCTGGATGTAGGGGCTCATTGGGTTTTCAGCACATTTATCACACTGCCACTGTCAGAAAAATGTCAAAACAGAAAGAATATATCTATTTTACCAGTGCAATTGCAGCACAAGAACCCCCAGCCAGCCCCTGGTGGCACCATTTGTTTTTCTGGTATTTCCTACAGGAGAGGAGACCCCCAGAACATTCTTCCCCAAGCACATCCCTGGTGTTGAGACTGATCAGCATTCCCCCTGTAGAGGCTGCATCCTCTGGATCCCTCAGCTAGCAGAACACACTTCCCACATCACTTCTCTGCTGGCAGGTGAGCTTGAACTGACTAGTGACTTTAAAATTCCCAAGGGACTGTCAAAAAAAAGACAAGAAGGGAACACACAGATTTCAAGAAATCACTTGTGTGTGTGTGTGTGTGTGTGTAAGCCAAACAAGCAACACACATCTCTGTTTTTATAAATGAGCTAAGGAAACATTTTCCTATCTTATTTATGCCAGTTTTGTTTATTTTTGTATATTCAATTGTGGTTTTAGATACTCAGGCTGCCTACACCTGAAACCCAGTCATTCTAACACTGATGGGAAAGGGAGCCTTTGAAATTCAGTCTCCTACCAGTGGCACTTGGATTCAGTGGGTGAACAAACCCCTCTCTGCTTCACCTCAGCTCAGTGAGACCCTGTTCTTGCAGGCTTTTGGCAGATGGTGCTGTTGAAATTTATGGGAAATCATCAGGAAGCTGTGGCTGCCCTATCCTGGGGGTGCTCAAGGCCAGGCTGGGTGGGGTTTTGGGCACCTTGGTCTAGTGGAAAGTGTCCCTGCCCAAGGCAGGGGTTTGGAATTAGTTGATCTTTCCAATCCAAACCATTCAGTGATTCTGTGATCCTATAAAAAAAAAACCCAAAACAACCCAACAAGAGCACGCTGCTGAACAGATCAAGTGATATGCACTCAAATATGTTCTCAGAGCCATATTGAACAGAAATCTAGACAGAAACCAAAAGGAAATATTTGTATAGTCTATGATGATTTAAAAGAAATGTTCTCTTCTTGCAAACAGTGCCCTGTATTAGGCTGGTTGTTAATCTAAATTTCAATGTACTTAATTATGCTAATTTTTTTTCCTGGCAGATAATTAAAAAGAAGATTTTTAATGAGTTAGATGTCTTAAGATCCTAGAGAGAAGGAAATAATGGGAGAAAGAGGCTGGTAGAAAAGCAAAATAAAACCAAACTGATGCATTCAGTCTTACATTCCCCCTATCCTTTAGTAGGCAGATTAATTTCCTTGTGCTGTCCTCTGACAGCATTTTCTGACTCTGTGAATCCATTATAATTTATTTGTAGTTTTGACTAGGAAGCTATTTGGGGCAGAGGCAACCTTTTCTTTTCTCCTCTGCCTGTAGAAGAAGGGGGTCCTGGGGTGTAGTTTGCACATTAGTACTCCACAGGAGAAATAAAGCAGGAGTGCTGTTCCTGCAGACAGAATCCTGACCCACTTTGGAACTGATCACTCCACAGTACTTTTATCATTACCTGACAATGTTGTTTTCCAAAAGCTTGGTCTCTGACCTATTTTCACACTGATTTCTGTGCTAGGGAGGCTTTTATCCTTTAAATTGTTGGTTACTTGTTCATGTAAATACAGCACAAGTTTTGCTAACCAAACAAGATTCAGTGTCTCTGCTGGCAGCAGACTGTTTTAGTGTTAGGAACTGAGGTGTGTATAACAAATATTAACTTCATTTTAAGTCTGATATACCTTCGTGCATTTTTCTTGCATCTGGGACTGGGATGGAGATACTGAAACTAACAGAAAATGTAAACTGAAAACATAACATAAAATGTATATACAGCCTGTGAAACAGTAAACTGATGTGAGAAAAGAGTCTCCTGTAGAGTCTCTAAGCCAGAATTTTTGAGAATACTCAATCAGAGGTGCAAGTGGAAGAGAAATTTTAGGTGAGGACTTTGGTCATACTTTTGCTTCAGCTGATTTTGGAGAGAGCAGCCAGAAATTTCCAGCCAAACCATCCAAAACCCTGGGATAAGCATATCCAGAGCACCCCGAGAACTGGCCACGTGCCTCCTCAGCAGCACAATAATCCTCCTTTCAAAAGCCATTACCTCAACAGGTGCTGGTAGCCCTGCTGTCTTCTTCATTAAGGGGCCAAAGACCATGTGATTATGAAAACTAAACACTCACTTATCCCTAGGTGAAGTTCAACTCAAAGGGCAGCTGGAGGAGGAGGCAGCAGCGCTGTGCTGCTCTCTGGACCCCATCCTGCAGCCCTGTTAACCCAGCACTTTGCACAGCACTAATCCCCCATTCAGCAAAACCCTGCTTAGCTCCAAAGCTTGGCTCAACCACGGCCTGAATTCATTTTGGCAGCAGGGAGAGAGAAATTACAAATAAACCTATGAAAGATATAGAAAATTTCTGAAGGTGATTTTCAGGCTGTGGATTGCTGCATGTAAACAAAGGTGTTGCTTACACAGCTAATTGTTATTGAAATAATTGTGTATATACATTCATTAATATATATGTACATAAATATACACCAGCACACATCCCTTACAAAAAAATAGATGAACTGTAAGTTGCTCAGAGCACTGCTTAGATCCAAGTTTTTTGCAGGTTAGATTAGCTACAAAAGGGAAAGGAGCACTAAATAAATAAATAAACAGCTTTGTTCAGTGGTATCTCCAGCAGGGATATGACTGTTCATTATGAATAGGGGCTGAAGGCTTCACTGCTCTGTAGTTTATAAATACTAATGAGTGACATATTGAGAAAAATTGTACCTACAAAAGCAAAGTCTTCTGCCATGCAAATCAGGCCCCAATTCCCCACAGATAAGGATCTTTTTGATGGAACACATGCAAAATCTACAGCTCTTAATTCTTTCATTAGTATTCCAGGCAGACGATTGCCAAATAACAGGGAAAACTGTCTGAATTGCTGTGTCTGAAACCTAATATTGATTTGTTTAATAGTGTCAGGAAGTCAAAATTCACAAATCTCCTGTCGATTGTTTATGAGGCAGTTAGCACAGAATTGGATGCCCCTGCTTAATTAATAACTCATTACTGAAATTTGATTATATGCTTGAATGGTTTAAATGGGCTCTAATTCAGTATCTGCAAAGCAGTGTTGCAACAAAGTAAAATGGATCTAAAAGCTTGTTTTTTAACACTATTGCTGTCTGTATTTCATGATCTCCAGTGGTGAAGAATATGTTGACATAGTTGCAAGGGCAGACCTCATCGTAAATTGTTAATTGACACAAAAATGTGTTGTTCTAATGATGTTATGAACTGCACTACAGCTAAATCAGATGGATACTCTAAGAGAAATTATACTGATTTGAAAAAAAAGGAGCCCTAAAGGTAATTTTTTTGCATATGATTAATTTGCCAGTAATGGAGATGGGGAATAGAAAGATATTTCTATCATGGCCTTAAATTCAGATTCATGTAAGGGATTCAGGTTTGTATGTCCAGGGGACATGAGCCCTTCAGTGGCTTGGGTGCTTTTAAAAATTCTGTCCACCATATTTTATGCCTTTTCTGGCACTTTCTCATCTCCAGTATTAATAAAGGGAAGAAATATTCCAGGTGTAATTTTGAAGTTCTGAACTTCACTGAATGAACCTTTCCCTATTTTCAGCATCTGACTACACTAAAATTCCTCCTTGGAAAGAAACCTTTCTAGTTTTTGGGAGATCAGAACAAAACAGATTAAAAAAAAATAGATTTGTCCACATTTTTGAGATAGAATGAACTAGAATGAGCTGTGTCTAAGGGCTGGGTAATCAGGACACTTATTTCTGGCATCACTGGGAATCCCCAATTTTCTTAGCTACAAGTAATTATGATCTTATTGGAATATTTAAAATTATTTTGTCTTTGTCTTTGTTGTTATCTGTTCAAAGCATGTCAGCCCACAGTTGTGTTGTTTGCTGTGAGAAGGACTCAGGCATGTGTTAAATATTATTGATTTAAATATTATTGATTAATATTATTAATAATATTAACGTTAATTATTAATATTAATGTTATGTTAATATTATTGATTGTTCATCTGGGTTTTGGTCAAAAAACAGGAGCTCCTGCTGAAGATGGTGCTCACAGCCTGTGAGATGAGCATGTGCTCCAGGATGACTGATGAGTGTATCATGAATAATGAGCAGCAAACAGGAGAAAGTGAAGAGTTCCCATGCAATCTCTTGTCTGAATATCATGTGCACAGGCTCTTTTAACCAAGTTCAAGAGGCTCGTTTAGCCAAAAGCAGTAAAAATAATTAATAATTAATAAGATTCCATCAGATTTGTTCAACCAGCCCCAATAAGATAAATCAGTGAAATGCTCTGGGAAAAGCTGTTCTCATGAGAATTCCAGGTGTGGTTGGCCTTAATGGAAAGGTTTGCATAATTTGGGCAGTTTTAGAGCAACCTAGACAGGGAACACTGAGCTGGTCAAAGCTGGCCCTGGAGGCAAGAACTTGACCCATGGCAGTAATAAATGGCATCATTCCTCTGAAGTCTGAGAAGATGAGGATTTCAGATCAGATCCTCAAAGCAACTTAATCCTTCAATCAATAAAATATACTCTCTAAATATCCCTGAGGAACTGGACCTTGGAACTTGGACCTTGATCCACATAAAGTGTTGGCACCTACTCAGAATATGCCTTTTGGATACTTCCACAAAAAATAACCTGCTAAACTGCAAATTGATGTAGCTGGACTGAGTATCTCTCAGACTAATAAACAGATCTGTTTGATGAGCAAATGCAAATGTCCTGAAATATATGTATTTGTATATATAAAACCAGAAATCAAATAGCAACTCTAATTGGAATAAAATTGACTGAAGTATGTAAGTGCAAAATATTACCCAATATGTTGACTGAATCTAAATGTTTGGGATCTTTGAGGGCAGAAAAAAGCAGCAGATGACTGCAGGTTTGTCTAGAACTGTCCCTAGTCTTGTGCAGATGAATAAGCAGTGAGTTACCAGTCCCTGCACTGTGTGGGCAGTGACTGTCTGGCACAGTGGTTGAACTCCCTGGTATAAACTGCATCACATTTTGTGCCAAAACCACTCTGGAAATGTGAGTTGCAATATATCCTATATTATAAAATGGCAAAGTGTTTATTAAGCTCACTTTTCCTGCACATCTTGTGTGGGCAGAGGAAGGAACTTCTGATGTTCTTGTTTGGAAAGGGTAAAAGCCCTGATAGATTTAGCAAAAACACTTTAAAGAAGCAGACAATAATAAAAAATATTAATTTTGACCCTTTTGATGTGGTTTTTCCAGCCTTGGAATTGGGAAATGATGCTGGGTCAACCTTTTATCCCCTGTCATTGAGCACCATACTTTTCCAGCCGGATACAAATGCTATTTCAGGTTATCTGAAGACTTTGAAAACATTTGTTTATTTATCAGAAGTACTGCCCATCAAAACTGAATCACAAGAGGTATTAAAAAAAAAAAATTGCATTATCCATATGTTGATTTTTTAAAAAGGCTGGTATTTTTCTGCCTTTTGCAAACAGGTTTTAGTGATATACAGATCCATACAGATTTTTCCATTGGAATTTCTGGTAACTAGAACATCATTCTGATTGTTTAGCATGTAGATTGTTTGAGCAGTTTAAGATGAAGATTATTTTAAATTTCCACTCTTCCATAACTGAGCACATTATCAGTGTTAAACTGTGAAATAGTCAATAATGATAACTAACAATAAATAATGCCATCAGGAGTTCATTATTCAAGCAAAAAAGGAGTTGCTGTATGTTTTTATGCATGCAGCCATTGCCAATGTTGTAGTTCACAAGTTGGCTAACTTTTTTTATTGATGGGTAACTTTTACAATTAATTTGAGTTAAATAATTAAGCCCAGGCAACTAAGAACATTTTTGAGCCACAATTAAAGACAGAAAAAAATAGCTTTTAAGCAGTGTTTTAACTTGTGCTGAACAGCAGTCTCAGGAAGAATGAGGGTTTTTTCTGTTCTGGGCCGATTTGTCAAAGTACTATTAAGAATTTTTAGTTATAAAAAAAAAAAAATGGAGCGAACCTTTATTTTTCCTCCTCTAATTTATTATGGTTGATTACGCAGCTGGAATGGGAAGGTAGCTGCTGTTTGTAGTTAAATAACTCCTCACAATTTCTTAAAGAAATGATCTTCAAAGCTTTAATGGGTCAGTGGCTCAAGTACAAAGGAAAGATTGATTTTCATACTCCCACTCTTTGTTCCCAAAGTTTAAAACAGACACGTTCTGGTAAATTAGTTTGTCTATGTTATTAATGGAAGAACTTATTAAACTCCCATAAATACATGGTGGTATCTTACTTAAAACACAGAATGCATTTGCTTTGGGAAAAAAGCGTGTTTAAAAGTAAACAGGGGTGTAATATTTTCATTTGATTTCAGAAATGCCTCAAAAGGCAGAAAACAGGAGAATTGGGGGTTTGCAGAATATATTAAGAATGCATAATGATGAATGGCACAGAGAGCGTGGGCTTGCGCCGGTAGAAAATATGTGTTTAGGGTTTAATGAAAAGCATTCCCGTGCTGGGTAAGTGGCAATGCTGTGGGGAGAACGACTGCTTCAAGCAGGAAATATTGTCTGGGTGGAATGTCTCTTTCAAGGGGGGCTCACGTGCACGTTCCTGGGCTGAGCCCGGGGAGGTTGCGCTGCCGGCGCAGGAGCGATGCTGGGGTCAGGGCAGGATCCAGCTCTGGCTGAGAGCTGCTGGGAGAGAGATTATTCAGCTCCATGGAGGGAGCAGCTCTGCTGCTGCTTGAGGGGGATCAGGGGAGTGCTCCTGAGCCAACACAAACCGCCAGAGCTCCTCCTGCACCAGCTGAAGGTTGGCTCAGGTCCGCGTCCTCTCCTCCACAGAAGGAGACACTTCTGATATATTCCCATGGCCTCTCAGGTCACTGAGTCTCCCCTGATGAGCTGCCTGTCTGTACAAAGGTGTCTCACCACACTTAATCACCTTTTCTTTCACTCATCCAACAGAGTTTAGTTTTCCCTGTGAATAAACCCCCCACATCTCATCAGTTCACAGGGAGGGACAGACCTTCAGAAATGTTCCCAGCTGACCCCATCAGCAGCTATAGGGGTTCCTGTGTCTGATGGGCTCTGCTTAACTAGAATTCACTACAGGGCTGTTTCCAGTGCAAGAAGCACCTGTGAGACTGGAACTCCAGTGCTGCCTGCCAATGGAGGGGTAAGCTGTGTGTGGCAGGCCATTGGGTGGATAATTAAACAGAGCTGGTCTGTGTGTTCCCACTCCCACTGGAGGCTTATCCTGCTGCTCTTCCCTCTGCTTTTAGTCCTGCTGATGATTTTCCTTATGAACTTCAGCCTGAAGGTCAGAGACATAGGGTCAGTTGTGGAAGATCTGGAGGTTTCACTTGGATGGTGATGCTCAGTGGATGGGCAATGCATTTGGACTTTGGGCAAGAGATCTTTCCATGCCCTTGTTTGCTTGGAGTTTTTTTGCTTTACCAGGGATATTTGACATGGCCCACAGTACCATTCAAGAGGGAATCACATAACTGCTTTTATAGAGGAAGGTGCAGGGTGTCATCAAGGTCCAGCCATTATCATCCATACCAACACCCAGGGAAAAGGACAAGCCTGTGTAAGAACACCCTCCTGTTAGAGCAGGATATGAGGGGAGAAGGTCTGAGGTAACAATTTTTTTTCCACAATAGACTATTTCTTTCCAATATAAAAGCTTCAGAGAGGTGATTTACACAGCCACTCTGAAGTATCAGATTGAAGCACTTCTAGAAAATCTTTTGGGCTTTTGATTTCCTAAAGACATTTTCTTCAACAAATGTGTACTATGCATTGAAATGTAAAGAATAAGGTCAAAACTCTAACAAGAGTAATGAACTGATCAGTGTTTGAATCTTCTATTCCCTGTGTACTCATTCCTCCCTCTCTATGTTTGTGGAAAATTTTCAATGTTTCAAATTCGTTCTGGAGCAGAAATGAAAGCAGATAATCTTGGGGTTCTCCAGCACAATTATCTCCCCCAGTCTCAGTGAGATGCCTCTTTCAGAGGCACAACAGTTTCTCACTGTCATCCAAGAGTTCTGTCTTCCAGAAAGGGTTGGGAGGCTGATGCTGCATTGCAGCAAGAATGGGGAAATAAATCAGTGTGTGCTCCACACCAGCTCAGGGGAGAGCTGCAAACTGAGGTGTTTGCCTCTAGTCCTGGTCACACAGGACATCAGGGTACTCATGGAACAGATTGTTGTGTTGTTTACTTATTTACAGCCTTTGTAAATCCTCAGTACAGGAAAAGATATCCCCTGTACTGGGGATCAATTGCTCCATTGCTTCCCAGTGCATTGAAGTCCACTGTGGAAAGTGGTTACCTTTTGCAACCAGTAATTTGGAGATTGCTCCAGATCCTTGATCCTTTTGGAGCAAGGTACTTCCAATTCTAAGCCTCCACTTATTTATTCATAATTTCTTCATCTTAAGTGTTGCAGTCTAGCTCATCCTGCAGTACTTCAGGCACATTTTTTCCCAAAGCTGAGCAAGTAAGACAACTTTCATCTTTTTTCATAAGACATGCTCCATATAGAAGAATTATCTTAGCATTGACTCTGACTCATTCCAGCCTGAATTGCTGTTTCTTAAAAAGGTGCCCAAATAGCCCCATCTTTGATATTTGACCATTCATTACATAGAATTTTTTATTTAGACAGGAATAAACCTTGGGTAGGTGAGAGGGTTGTGACAACAGAGGTGAATAGGATACTGAAAATACTACCTACTTGAATTAATTTTAGCAGCAGAGATGAAATAAAAATACAGACAGGAGAGAATACATACACCAAACTCTCTCACTATGGATCATTAATGGAACTTTGCATCAGTGGGCTTGAGGCACCTGAAATCTGACTCTGTCTAGGCTCATTTCTAGACTTATTGTATCAAAAGCTATGCTTTTGTAATGAAGAGGAAAGAAAAATAGCAAGGAAAAAAACTGGCTTCAAATAACACATAGAAAGAGTTTCTAAAAGATAGCAGCCACCTGCATTAATGGCACTGAAATATACAAGCTCAGCACTGTACTTGAAAATATGTGTCATTAAAAACTTTTTATAGCTGCTTCATAGGACAGTCAGAAAGAGAAATTTGTGAGCCTAGGGTAAGGGTTTTGCAGCTGCCAGTGAGCTGTGTTTGTTTTTTTCACCTAGAGTTTTCAGCATCTATTTTGGCTGTGATAATTTGCAGAGGCAGAGTCTGAGGGGATGGCTCTGCAGTGGTGCAGCTACAGGGGGTGACAGTCCCATCACGGGGGGACAGTCTGGACAGGATGGGAGCCAGGCACTGCCTGTCCTTTCAGGTCCCAGGGGATTGTTTGTGAAATGAGAGTGCATTTCCTGGCTCTGACACTCAGAGCAATGCACTTTGCCATTGCACACATGCTGGACAATGTCTAAGGGAGCTGTGGGAGCACAGAAAAGGAGAGGAAATTTCGCTGGAGCACTTTCGCCTTTTTACCAACAGAGGGATTTGAGAGCCTTTCTCCATCTGCAGGCTCTGGCAGCGATGCGGCCAAAGGAGACTAAGCATGTGTGTGTGCCTTAAAAATGGCCCTGTGGATGCTGTGCCGTGTTCAGCCCATGGTTTTACATGCAGATCCTTTTCCAGGGCAGGCTCTCTGGAACAACAGGCTAAGGAATCTCTTCCAAGGCATCAGAGAGATGGATCTACTGTTGGACTGGAGCAATTATCTGCTTAACAGCTCAGAGCTACACACACACACACACAATTTGGGTCAGGAAGTAAAAAATAACATTATACCAGACTGAATTTAAATTGTATGAAGGTTATAAGCAAGCAGAATATCGTTGTGCTGCCTGAGTTAATATTTCCTCTTTTGGGAAGCACTGTGGGATTTTTAATGTTTATAAGTGGTTAGGCAGGCGCTCCTTTTATATCTCATCTGTGAGGAAAAGCTTCCAAAAAGGCACTGGCTTTTAACCACAGGCTCTATGGAGAGATAAGATGCCAGTTAGGGATGAAACAGCCCTACTCTCCTAGCACAGGACATCTCCCCTGTGACTGGATATCCAAGGCTCTTCCACCCACATTTCTAATCTGACCCACTGTAGCTCTCACTCTGAATCACTTCATTTGTCCAAATATCTGTTTACTGTCTCCCAAGTATTTTAAAATACACCCAGCTTGCTCTCTTGCTTTCACCATGCTGGAGAAATGGCTTTATTAATGCTGTGGCTGTAAAGCTGTGTGTGTGTGAACACGCCTGTGCATGTGTGCTGAGCTCTGACAAGATTACAGCCAGAGATGCTCTGACTACAGGCTACATCCTATTTAGGCTTCTGCAAAGATTAGGCAGAGAAATCTCCCTTTTGTCTTTGAAGCATGAATGGATGCTGAGCTTTCAGCAGTCTGTAAACTGACACGGTTCCTCTGTAAAATAACAGCAACTTTTAAATTAATGATTTACCATTAAAACAACAGATATATAAAAAAGTCACTATCTGCACTCCCCTCTCCCCCTTCACCCAGCTGAACTGTACGTGGATATTGAATCTCTCTTGTTGGCAGAAATCACAGTAATCTCTAAAGGACGTGCTTTTCCTGCCTTTTCAGGCTACCTCACTGAGGAGAATTCCAAAGATTTCTGGAAAAGCTTTTTAGCGTAGGCAGCAGAGCTCCCCTCCTTGTACCCCTTCCCCCAGCATCATTATAATTTACAGGATTCATATGACCATGTAAATACCTTGTGATTACATGGAAAATACCTCACAAATACACAATAATTACATGTTCATGCAGATTATTTAGTAAATACATTTGTAGTAAGAAAATAATTCAAAGATTAATTATCCCTTAACTCAGAGTATTTAAATTATTTCCCCCAAAATGTACAAATATATTTGTAGTGACTTCAAGGCTGGTGGAGAAGGGGTTATGATGGTTCTGATCTGAGAGGAAAAAATGAAATTTGACAGGCATGGATTATTTAAAGCATGCAGACGTGAGCCATATAACCATTACACTTTGATGCAAATCATAGAGGAAAGCACAGGAGGGATGGTCTGTACAGAGAAGTAGTGGACAAAGTTAGGATTTCCTGCCATCGACTTGGAATTTAAACAAGTAATCATTTAATGGCACTGCAGCATTACATTTCTTGTTGCATGCATTAATGTCAGCAACTGGGACAAACATTTTGACAATTCTATTACAATGCTTCACCATTCCCCATCTAACACCTGTTAGCTCTAATTTTCTTTCCTGAGACGTACATCAGTAGACAGTGCAGATTCCAAATCATTTATCACTTTTAAAGTGCTTCCATATGAGCTTTTTGGGGGGCTTATCTTGGCCTTAGGAAAACCTTTTCTGATGTATTAAAATTCAGTGCTTAGAGGGGGAAAAAAAAGTGTAGACATCAATGTTTCATAGCATTCATGTCTGGTAATTATTAGCCTAAATTATGGCTCGCACATGACTTGACAAAGTGGACCATGCATTTAAAAAAGCTGCTCACTAGACATGCACTGCTCAATATGTTCCAAGTTATTGAGATGTCAGTCAGTAATCATAAAGCAAACACCCCTCACTGAAAGGACCCTGCTAAGAGGGCTATGAGGCCTGGGGGACTACCTAAAAATGTCAAAAATGTTACAGACTAAATGAATGACATCAGCATGAGAATGTGTTTAAAAACATGTGCAATTACCTAATACAATAAAATGGAAATCCTGGAACATGACAGACCTGAGGAGCAGTGCTTGGGAAGGAGCACTGAAAAACAAAACAAAATACTCTGCTCTGGAATGAGAAAACCTTCAGATATATATAAATTAGAAAACTGTGAAAAATGATCACACTGGTGTTTTTACAGCTACACATTGTGGAAAGGGGAAGAAACACGTTATATTCTTTATCTACTGGCACATAATAGACTTGCTTATCATTATGTATGTTAAATCACTCCCTGTGTTGCTCCTATCATGCAAAACAAGGTGTTCTGTGAATTAATGCAGTGTTGGTAATCTCTCACCTTTTACAATGCTGACCACAAGTTAATCAGCTTGCAGGGAGATGAGTGTTATGTACAGTATTTTAGAAGCACTTGCCTTTGCAATGCAATATCCTTTATGAAAGATAAGGCCTAACCTATTCCCACCAAAGTGTGTGGGAATTTTGCTGATGATTCAGGTGGGTAAAATAATGGGTCCAACATGCTGGATTTACACCAAGAGCCTCTGCTGCAAGAGGAATGCAAGGAGATGTGACAGAAAGTGATATCTGGGGAAGCAAACACAGGTGCTGCAGCCTGAACTCTGTGAAATTTTGCAAACACAAATTTTTGTTTTTATTACCTGAACCGCGCGCACGAGGCAGCCGCTGAAAGCTTCTGAGCACCTTTGAAAAACTGGGCTGCATCTCTTTGCATCCCTTTGCACTTTTCAAGGCACGTGCAGAATGCACACAAACAAAACGCAGCAAACAAAGCCCCCGAGGCAGCTGGCAGCCAGCAGAGCTGTGTACATCTGTGGGCAGTTTAAAAACGTCCCTCAGCACATGGAGACGCACCTTTACTTTCACACGTCTGCTGTTTACTAAATAACATTTCAGCACAGTTTTCATCTTATAAGGAAAGTGTTTGAAACTTGGAATAAGTGCACTTAATTAAAGGAAGGCTGTGAAAATGTGCACTAATCTGATATGACTAATAGCAAAGTGCATGAAATTGCTAATTAGAATTTCATTAAAGGTGCTGCTTTATCAGACTGCGAATATCACAACCTTTAAAATTCTTTCAGGAAAGCTTAATTCCTTTTCAAACAGAAATATTCTTTAAAGACATTTGATTTGTTCTGAAGGAATTTGTAGCTTAGGCTGAAACATAAAATGTTGCCAGTATTCCACGGGAGTAATATTTGAATAAAAATATGTATCAGGTACTTTCTTTCATCAGGCAGATGAATAATTTTTTTGAAAATATTATTGTTCAAATAATACAATCAGCTAAGAAAAATAAAGTTTAATCTTTAGATTATTTCAAACATAATTTGTTTTTATGTCTATACTGTAATATTTGATATGCTTTTGCTTTAAAGGAGGAAAGAAATTAAAAGCTTGTTTCAAAAGTAATGTATGAACAATAAAATATACAGCTATGAATATAATTTTATTTAAAAAATGAGGTTTTGAATGTCCAGAAAGAGAAAATTAATTGTCAACCTTGATTTTTAAAAATACATCAAAAACGAGTATTCTTTGTGAAATATCTTCTAACATCTTAAACAGAAAAAATAATGATAATTTAAAAAAAAGTCTGTATTTTTAAGGTGTTGTTAGAAAAAAACCTCAAACTGCACAAATACCTGTATTTCTATAATTTGGTAACAATTTAATTCACTTTGCCTCTTTTTTTTTTTTTTTTTTTTTTTTTTCCCTTTCTGAATCCTAAAGCTTGCTGCTCATTATTTAATTCTTTGCTGCTTGCCTCTCTTGTCCGACAGCAGAGTTCCTCTCTCTGGATTTATTGTTAATTTTGGAAGCACACTCTGCCATCAGTGATTTTATTTGAACCTGAACAACCCCTTTTTGCCCTGGCATCCCCTTACAGTGAGTGATGGGGCAGTTCCAGGCTTTGGAAATCTCCTGGATTTCAGATTCACTTTTTCTGGAAGAGCAGCTTTTCCCCCTGACTCTTAGGTGATTCCCTTCTCCACTATTCCCTGATCCTTCCTCTCCCAGAGCAGGATCCCCGTGGCAGAAAGGGCTTTCCTTCATCAGCTTTACAGTGAATCCATCCTCACACAGGGTGCTTTTGACAAAATTCTCACTTATTTGCGTGTCACACTGTGATTTTTGGTTCAGCAACCACCAGGTTTGCTTGCATAAGCAGAGAAGGCTTGGGACTTAAAAGGTAACAGCAAAATGAAAGATCCTTGAAGCAGCTGAAGTTTATGTGTATTAAAAAAAAATATCCATCAAAGCTCTCTGTTTGTGGGCTGCAATTATTGCTATTAATATCAGCAAAAAACCCCCATAGTTTTGCTGGAATTAAGTATTCAGAGCACATTTTTAGAAAGTCAAATTAAAAACTAATCAATGCAAATTTACATGACAAAAAGATTCTTGGAAATGGATAAAGAGTGAACAGAAGAATCTTTACTTACGAGATAGTATATTATTACTTTGAGCATTTTTTAAAATCACATGTCAATTACAGTTTGGTGTGATTTCAGCTCTTGTTATAGGTATTTTCATGCCAGTAGGTATTTTATCAGTTGGACAAAGCAACACATAAAAGTAATTTCAGCTTTCTTCATAAATATGCCAACTTTCTTTATGTACATTTGCTTTCTACAATAAATACATTGATAAAAAATCAGTCTAGACTCAAATAAATGAAAATTATGCTTATTAAATCTAATGTCTGGTGTCAAAAGTGAGGTGTCAATCTTACCTATCTTACTTCTAAGCAAGGCAAACAAAGCTGCTAATTATAATATTTAAGTTTAAATATAGAATTATTGTTCAAATACAGGAAACAATGGTGTGGTTGTTCTTTCTACAGCTATATGATTAAGACTACTTATGTCTCATTTTATGCAAAATAAATGACACATGATTGTGATTTAATTCATGTTAAGTAAATGTCTACAGGGATTTATGACAAAAAAACAAAAAGGCAATAACAATCCATACCTTGTTACTTGTCAATAACTGCATTCAGAACAGTGGGGAACAGGGAAAAAATAAATAATTGCTCAGGAAAAAACCCAACCCCACGCATACACGAAAGGAGTAGCACACAATAATTTACACCACGTTAATCTAAGGCTGCTGGTTGTGACACAGTGAGTGTTATAAATTAATGCAGTTCTGTGCTATCCTGCTGTACTTTATTGTCCCTTTCCTAATGCCACCAGTCCCAGATTGAAGGAGCCTCAATCCCCATGGCTGGGCCGAGATTAGTGCACTCCATAAACGTGGGGCTGGCTCAGTAAAGTGTTTGCTGAGCAAAGATAAGGAGCTGACATTTGCAATTTCCCTCTTCAGAAATTACAGGACGGATACATTTTGGTGTGCAGAGGAAAACAAGAGCAGGAAGAGCCCCTGGTCCTCCCCTCTTCCTGGGAAGGTGAGGCATGGGTGGCTTCCAGCTGCTGCAGGTTGGATTTGGGGTCTGGTCTCCAACGTGACCCCAACTCTCCAATACGGGCAGGGGATGTCCCAGGGGCATATAAAGGTGATATAACATATATTAGGTCATATAAAGCAATATCAGAAAAGTCTTGATGTATCAAGTTTAAGTCCTGATGTTACTTGGTGGCAGAGGGGCAGCTGTCACCAGCGTGCCCTGGGGGCCCGTGGGACCAGCCCCAAGCACCTGGCTTGGCACACCCCATGGAAATGCAAACCTCTGATATTTTGGGGTGAGACTAAAAGCCATATAACTGCCTGGCTGGATTGCTCAGCCTGGGTTGGTTATGAAGGATGATGTGAGGCTGCTCCCAGCTTTAAAAGGAGAATTTGTCTGAAGGTTGACTTTAGTGGGTTGTAGGTGCAGAAAAGGTGCTGAATCTGGCTTGGGGTAAAGAAGCCAGGTTTGTTTGCAGGATTTACAGAGTTTGCACTGGTCTGACAGAAAAGTTGTCTCCTTTTGCTCACAGGTTCTGTGCAGAGCCAGGAGCTGAACTCAATGATCCTTGTGGGTCCCTTCCAACTCAGCATGTGATTCTGTGATTGATTCTGTGATTCTGTGATTCTGTGGTTCTGTGGTTCTGTGGTTCTGTGAGTCTGTGGTTCTGTAATTCTGTGATTCTGTGATTCTGTGGTTCTGTGGTTCTGTGAGTCTGTGATTCTGTGGTTCTGTGGTTCTGTGAGTCTGTGATTCTGTGATTCTGTCATTCTGTGAGTTCTGTGGTTCTGTGAGTCTGTGATTCTGTGATTCTGTGATTCTGTGGTTCTGTGGTTCTGTGAGTCTGTGATTCTGTGATTCTGTAATTCTATGATTCTGTGATTCTATGTTTCTGTGATTCTGTGATTCTGTAATTCTATATGATTCTGTGATTCTGTGGTTCTGTGTGTCTCTAATTCTGTGATTCTGTGATTCTGTGATTCTGTGATTCTGTGATTCTGTGATTCTGTGATTCTGTGATTCTGTGATTCTATGATTCTATGATTCTGAGAATCTGTGAATGTGCACACTTGTTGTGGCCAGTGTACCAACCTCCCCAGCTCTGTATGGCTCCCCTCAGCAATGTTGAGGACATTTGCTCCTTTGCCACTGTTTGACTTGACAGAAAAACATCAATCACAAAGAAAAGCATCTGGTTTTGCCAGGAAGCACTTTTTTATTACCCACCTCCTATGGACTAGACTTTGCTGGGACACAGCAGATCATAACATGGATCCCAAAGGGACAAACAGATCATAAAAATGATCTATTTCCACCCTGTGCCATGGACAGCTTTCACTAGACCAGGCTGCTCCAAATCCTGTCTGGCCTGGCCTAGGACACCTCCAGGGATGGGGCATCCACAGCTTCTCTGGATAACCTGTTCCAGGGCTTCACCACCCTCACAGGAAATAATTTCTTCCTAAATTTCCTAATTTCTGCCTTCTAAACCTGCTCTAATTCAGTGTAAACCCTTTCTCTTATATCCTGTCACTACATGCAAAAATCTCTCTCCATTTTTCTTGCAGGCTTCCTTGAGGTACTGGAAAGTCATTAGATGATCTTGGAGATTTCTCTTTTTCAGGCTGAAAAATCCCATTTTTCCCAGCCTTTTCTCACAGGGAATGTGCTCCATCCCTCTGGAAGGCCTCCTGTGGACTCACTGCAGCAGGTCTGTGCCTTCTTGTGCTGGTGACCACCAAACTGGACACATTATTCCAGGTGGGGTCTGCCTTGACCTGCTGCCCATTGTCAGCTCATGTCCAGCTTCTCATCCACCTTCCAAAAGACTGATAGATTTCATTCCTGTGCTTCACTAAACAACCAGTCAGAAAAGATCAGAGATTTCTTGTTCTTCCCTCTGCTGGCAGAAATCTGATAATTATGTTTACAGTGAGCCAGTAATCCTATATTTTTTGTTAAAAGTGATGGCCAGTAGCACAGAACAAGAGAAGAAGTGAGAAAGGAGAAATAAACAGGAGGTGCATAATCTTTGTGAGACCTTACAGGTCACCCAATTCCTTTGAAAATCTTGCTTAGTTTTTGACTTTTATAGTATTTTTTTTTTTAGCCTTCCTCTGCATCTTGTCTCATATTTACTCCTTTGTCTCCTCTTCCTTTTTCCCCTTCTTGCTTTTATGCTTTCTTCCAGGCCATCTCATTTATTGTCCAATACCTTCAGGCCTGATGGCTTCCTCCTGTGAAAATCCAACATGTTTTGTATTTTCCTCTTCCTTAGTCCTTGCCACATGCAAGACTTTGCCATTCTTTTCTTCAAGTGAACTTCTCCCTGCACAAATACTTGCTAAAACTTATAAAAATATTGGTGCTGCTTAAGTCCAGTGAACAAGTCACTTCCTCGGTCACCTTTGGTTGTCTCAAGACAAACTGCTTTTCTAAGTTATTTGTGAAAAGTAAAGCAGTCTAATGTTTTTGGAAGAAAAACTGAGAGAAGAAAACTTCTTTCCCCCACCTTTTGTTGCATATGGCTTGAAACTTCAGCTCTGCACACAAATTGCCAGATTCTGTATTGTTTTATTCCCATCTTTGTGAGTAATCCTGCCAGACTGGAGATCATGCATCATAACCAACTGGAGATCATACAATAATAGACTTAATTCTGCAAAGTGCTGCTTTATAATTCACATAACAAGCTCCTAAATAATTCAAATAGCAAACACATCCTGCTCCTCAGTGATGGGAGGCTGTTTAGATCAACACATGCCAGGATCTCCCACACTTCAGGAACCCTACAAAGTAAATTGCTGGTTTCTGGCAGCAGGGAGAATGCTGGGAGCAGGGAGATCTGTTTCAGCCTTTTTGAAAACATCACCCACCTATTTTGCCCTTGTACAACACCAGGAGAATGGAAATCACTTAGTGAGACAACAGCCAGCATTGGCACCATCCCTGCATTGGATTCATTTGTGAATTCAAATAAAGGCTTTAATGCCAATCGTTTTGCCTGCTAGATTTATGTACCATGCCTTACATGTTTATATAGATTGTAAAGGTCGAATAGGAACAATCAAGCAATTAAATAACTTTGCACTGCCTGTGGGATGCACATGAAAAGGCAATCACACCGTGGTGCCCCCCATCTTTGCAATGGAGGTTCTTTGAAGGCTATAAATAGACAAGAAGCCTCAGAGTAAATTAGCAACACTATAATTTCCACTAGACACCTGCCTGGTAGTATGGAGATGCCCAGGTGCTCTTTGTACTTGTACATATATATTTAAAACCAATGTTTTGATTTCTAAACACCCCAAACACTCCTCTGTTTGTATTGTTCGTTTTCTGGCTCTGTTTTTAGCTACATACTGATTTCAAATAGTCCTAGGAGAAAAAAAAAGGAGGGTGAATAAGTCTTTAAAATAATTTGAGATGAAGTTGTATCCATGAATTCCTGGTCTGATCCAAACCTCCTTGAAGTAATTTAAGAGTTTTGAAGACACTTTTGTGGTCTTTGGCTCACATATGTAGCTCTATTAATTCTGCATATTAAGGACCACCCAGTTTTCAGCTGGTGTCTTTCAGCTTCAGTGTAGTAATTCTAGCTAAAGATCTTATTCAGAGACAAATATATAAGGAAGTGAAATTATTCAGCTACATAAATCAGTAAATACTTCTGTTACACTGAAACTGTGCTAATAACAGCATCAACTCATTAAAGAGTCTTTAGATAAAAATAACAGTTGCATTCAACAGAGTTATAAATGATGCAACACTCAGTTACTTTTCAGAAATCAGCTACTGTAAAAAGCAAATATTTAAAATAGAGAAATATCCCTTTTTCCTGCTCCAGACACATCACAGACTCACAGCTCCATTTTTGTATGATTTTATCTCTTCATTAGCCACTACAACAGTGGGCAGTGTTGCATCAATATTACAAACACATTTCCCAGGCATAGCTGGTATTCTTTGGAGTCAGTACCACACATCTGAGGTGCCTGAAAAACACTGAATTGCATTTCATAGCTCCCAAATTGACTTGTTTCATTTAATTAAAAAAACCCACAAGACTTTAGGAGTAAGCCTGTTCACCAAAACAATAAAACTCTCCTTTTGTTGGCATGTGTGTGTATAAATATATACATGTATGCATATGCATTTATATATATACATCTGGCTAAGTATGGGTTCTCTTCTGCTCTCAGAAATCTAAACATGGAAACTGAAAGGCTGACTGAATTTCTCAATTCTCTTCCAAAGATGGGACCAGCACATTCTGCTATTCTGGTGTTTTGGAAAACAGGAATTTCACATCACAGCACAAGACTGGGTGCATGTTTCTTACAACTCAAATTACACAAAAATATAACATTTTTGCTATGCCTGCAAGTGTGTGTGAACCCATGAAGCTTTTCTCATTGCTAAAAGCAGGAATATAGAAATGCTACTTGCTGCTGTATCATCAGGCATTGAATAAACACAAAGGTGCAGGCTTCCCATCAGCTATCTCCCAAGTCCCTTGACACATCAATCTAGCATAAATTTTGTTAATTGAAACATTTTAACACAGGCATTGTAGTTGAAAGGTACTATCATAATGCTCTGTTTGGGAATATCACTTAAAAAAAAAAAAATCAAAATTTATCAAGTACTTTCATGGCCTTGAGTGGGTACTTGAGAACTGAGCAGCAGATGTAACATTTACACTGAAGTGCCTCTCACAGGCACTGGACATGTGTGAAATGGGTAAAATGTATTATAAACCCTCTTTACCAGTGAGTCAGTAAGAAGTTTAAGACCTTGCCTTCCAACATTTTTCTATTCAAAAGGTAGGTGAAAAGGTAAAATCTTGCATGTTTCCTTCTGTATATTTTTTCCCCACTGCAAGTATACTTAATAAAAAATAAAATAAAAAAAAATCCACAAGCATTCACTTCAATCATGTTTGATGTGTCCTGAAGAATTTGACTGTGCATATTTTGCTGGAGGAAACATGTGTGTTATTTATCAGATAGGCTTGTCTTCTTTCCAGGACTGCCAAGGATAATGTTATGCAACTTTACAGGACGAGATGACAGATTACTGGGTTTCATGCCAGTAAATGATCTCTGATAATGCTGGGAACTAAATATAAAATCAGGAACTGGAGAGATGCAAGAAGTTATGTCTCTTTTGGACTGTTTCATAGTTTACTAGAGAATAGAGAGTTCTGATACTTGGACTTTTGGAACTGTGGGCTGTGGAATCTAAAATATTAGGCACCCAGCAGAGGTTTTATACAGTAGTTTCCCCTAATCTCAGAAACATCTGTTCATTTTTAGAAGTAAATCTGTATACAGTTTACGTTTCAAGGAGGGTCAGATTCCATTCTTCAATTTCCTTTTTGTGTGTGTGCCTGTGTATCATTCATTGTGTTTGCAATCAGTGTGGGGTTTATCCCTGCTTTCTTTCTCCTCCTGTTGTTGCCCATCCCCTTAAAATAAAGCTGGCTCATTTTCCAATCAAGTAATATGTAAATAAAAATGATTCCACCAGTGTCAGCATGTGATATTCCCTCTTTGTGAAAACAGGGAGGACCCCGAGCAAAAAGTGCAAAAAATAAAATACCCATGGAGACATGGGAAGGGATTTTCCCTGTACTCAGAAGCTGTAGGACTTTCAGAGCACATCAGCCAATTGATTACCCATTCAGTCTACCCTGTTTCCTTTCATAGAACAAATAAGATTTATGACAATTTGGAGATGAGATGAAGTTTTGAAGCTTCATTTGATTTTTCGGCTTCAAAGAAGGAAGGCCTTTAGAACAGAGGCACTGGGTTCTTACCACACAGAATTGATTTTTCTGGAGGCAGCTCTTCCATTCACCAACTTGACTGGAGGCCCTTTTTGTAGGAATGCCTTCCCAGAAATTCAAGGGCTGGCACTGAGCACAAGGGATGCTCCCTCCTAAGTTTCTTTCCATTCTCTTAACGCTGGTGTTGGTGTCCAGATTGCCCAAGGCATGGAGGATTTGTTTTTAAACAAATTTTCAAAGCAGTCAGTCTGGTTGGGTGATAGCCATAGAAGGGTTGTCAGCTTAAGCTGTGACAATAGGAAATGCTGGACAATCATGTATTCCTGTGGTAATCAAAATGCATTTTCCTTGTGGTAACACAGGAGCTCAACACAGCAGGGGGAAAAGACCAACCTGTTTACACAGGCTTTTGGGGTTTAGAACCCTTAATGAGTGATGCTGTAGGATTGTGCTGGTGCAGGTACCCAGATCCTGTGGGTAATGCTAGAGAGCATTCCCAGTATGTAAAAAGAGGAATAATAATTTAAAAAATTATTGGTGTGAGAAATCATTTCAGTAGTTTTGGCTTTTTAATTTTTGCTTGATTGGTACATTTGGATGAGTCCATTGGCATGGAAGCTAATACCTTCATGAAGAATTAAAAGGGCATGGAATTTTGAGCAGAAAAGGCAGAACCCTAAACTAGGCTGCTGTGTGCCTCTTCTGTGGAGAGCTGCCCTTTGCTGTTAAGCAAACAGACTGCTGAATTATGGCTGTTTGTGGTTTTATTCCTCTTTACAAATTATTGGCTGGGGCTGAATCCCCATGGTCAGATCCAAGTGGATCACACCCTTTGGGGCTGGTGCAGGTGCAGCTGATTTTGGCCATCCCTGCTGGGTTTGGCCCTGGCAGCCAAGCCTGTGTGCATGCAGATACTCTGGAAGGGTGTCAGGACTGGCTCTGCAGCTCCAGGGACCCAAGCACACCTCTCCTGACCCAGGCAGTGCATTCCAGCTGTGAATCCACATGCTGCTCACAGCAGAGCCTGACAAATCTGTGAGATGCTGTATGTGATAGCAGGGGGATGTACAAGTAGGTATCACCTAACTCCTGGCATTTTAAACCACTCTGCCTTTCTTGTTCTTCCAGCAGCCTCTGTGTCGAGCAATATCAGGCAAAGGACAGAGATTGTAAATCTTTGCCTGCAGGAATTTTAGAGATGTAGGAACAAATGCTAAGAATTCTCAGGCTTTCAGAAAAACCCTGAGGTCCTTCAGGACTTCAACGTTTCTCCCCAGAAGTTTTTGGAGACAAGACAAAAATATTTGGCAGTACTGAATGAATCAGATAGTGCAAGGCAATCCAGAAGGATGAGTGTTGATTTACCTGTTTCTCCCTGAAGAGAAGGAGGGGACAGGCAGGGGAAATGTTTTCCTTGATCAAAGGCCATGGTGAGTGACTGCAGTAAAATGGATCAACTTTCATGCTCCATTTAGCTACTGCAATGGCTAATGAGAAATGTAGAAGTTTGGTAGTTCTTTGACAGCTCTGGGAGCTTGGAATCAGGTTCATGAGGAACCATGGCAATGTTAATCAGAAATTGTTAACTTATAAAAACTTTATCTGAAGAGATTTTCCCCCTGTTGTTTGGACTGTTGCCTATCTCAGAGCAGATAACTGATTCCATCATGCAAGAAGATGTTCCTAGCAGAGGTCTTCAGTGATAAATCTTTCATATCATGTTGGAAAAAAGAAAAACAGGCTCCTGATTGTACTCTTTATGACTAAAATGAAGATATTTTCTCTCTTATCCCCACTCCTCCCATAGGGATAGATAAACTCTCTGGATACAGAGGAGCTTCTCTGTCAACTAAGATCAGGGGCCTGTAAAGTAAAATGCAGACTAGCTCCTGAATAGAGAAAATTACCTTCCTTGTTTGGATTCAAAGTATTCATATTGGTGAAAATATTTTAAAAATCCTCTAAAGTAAAAGAGGTCTTTTTTTAATGCTGAAATTTTCCTTGGGCAAAGTTAATTGGGAAAATTTTTCTAATGAAATAATCTAAATGAAATATTTTTACTTATGGCTATAAGTAATGGCCCCTTCTGACCTCTTCTATTGTCAGTGAAAAAAAGCCCAAAAAAACTCTCAACAATTTTCTAGATGCAAACTGGAAGACAATATGACTTTTTAATAAAAGTTTCCTAATTCCAAAATCCTCCAACATCCCTCATGTTCTGGTAGACTGGATAAGGAGAGATCTGGATTAAAACTGGTTTTACAAAAGCAAACCCAGATTAAGAAGGTTGATGAGTGAAATGTAAAACCACCTCAGTTTGCTCAAAACTTTTATCTGTTTCTCTCTTCAACTCTAAACTTTTTGTGGATGAGATAAAATAGGAACTGAATCCAAACAAGCCGGTTTTGCAAAAGCTCCTCAGCTCTTCTCTAAAAATAAGATTAAAGAAATCCTCTAGACTGCAGGAGATGACTTTATCTTGTTACATTGCAAACCTCATTCCCTTACTTTAAATCTTCTTCTCTCTTACTAAAGATAACTAATAGGGATGCTGAGAGCCATTGTATTCTGTTGACATCTTTAAACATAAAGCAAGCTATCAATATCTGGCTTTCAAGGGTCTCTCTGCTACCGTTCTCAAGTACAAAAGTTTATAGTCATATCATTATGAGAAAGACATATTTCTACACATGCTAATGGAATTTACTTTTGTGAATCTTACTGAGGAGCCTGGGACACCGAGAACATTATTGTGCTGTGATTTGTGCTGGTGTAACACCCCTGACTTCAGCAGAATTACATGTGATTTCCTCTCTGCTATCCTGCAGCAGACTGGGGTGGGTCCAGAAACACTGGGGGAGGACATGGGCAGGAAAAAGAAATTCTGTGCCTTTTTAAGACAATTTATAGTAATGAAATATGATAGCTAAAATCACATCCCATAGGATAGAAAATTATGACATGGTGACTTTCCTGGAGCTGTGTTCAATTCTTTGTGAGGTGAACTTACTGTGACAGGTTTAGACATTTGTCTGGACAAGCCCTGCATATTGTTTGTAAGAATTCTTGTTTTTAAAATAGTACTGATGGCAACAGTTTGCACAGAGCTATCAATACACACCATTCTTGGCAAAGATGCATCTGGCAGGGAGGGAGGAGGCAAATTCTTTTTTCACTTGCCACAGTGAGAAGCTAATGGAATGGGTCTAGATCTATAAACACTTGAAATGAGATTCTGGCTCAATATCCTCTGCACAACTCACTGAAAATGCTGACCAACACAATAACTTAATTAGGATGAACTGAACTCATCTAAGTCTCTGAGTCCTTTCCCTGATGATGTTTTTCTTTGCTTTTATTTAGAATGGCGTGCTGAGCCCGTTTCACTATCTGACGCCCTCTGGGCCAAGTGCATCCCTGTTGTAACAAGATCTCTCATATTTAGAGAATTACTTTGGGATGAATGTGGTCTCTTGTGTTTGCACTAAGTATAATACAGACACTAAACTGTGGATTATTATTTCCTAGTGGGAGATCTGTGTCTTGTGATGAGATTAAGGAGGATGCAGCTGTGAAGAGGACCAGTTTGGTTAAGTTGCTCCAAAAAATTTAACTAGAGTAACTTTGGTTTGTGAAAAACTGGCTATGTGCTACGTTCAGGAATAAGCTCCCACATAAAATCCTTGCAAAGCATGTGCAAAGCTCCTTTGTGGTAAAACAGAGCTGTTTTGACTAGCCATATATGTTTCCTGTGTAAATCCGCCACATCCTGGTCTGTAGCTCGCTTGCATATCAAGTTTTCATGTGAGTCAGATTCCCAAGGCATCTTGCAGAATAATAAAGTCATACATGACCATGTAAATGATACCCCTGAAAAAGCCCCTCAGTCTTCTTTTCAAAGTCATTTCCAAGCCCAGATTTACACATTCCAGTTTCCAAAGCTGCTCAGATAATTGCCAAAACAAGAGCGCTCCACAATGCTCATCTCTAATTAGTAAATTCTGACTTTTGTCTTCCTGTGACAATAGCTTTGTATGTCTCTGAGAAAACAGGAGATTTATAGGATACTGGTGATATTTATTTTGAGATGGCATTTTGTTCATCATTTCAATACAGCCAAATTAAAGGCAGTATTTCTGTTCATTTAAATCATAATTTGTGCATTCTTTTTATCATTGCAATCCCTGAGAATGTGGAAGATACAAAATCAGTATAACACATTAGCAATAGATAATACAGTCTAAATAAACATAATAAGCTTTCCTATATGTCTCTAGACCAAACCTTATCTAAAAATACCCTAATGAAGCTGAACCATCCAATTACTTGTTTCTTGGAGGAACCCCTTATTAATGACATTGCAGTGAGGGAAAAACATTAATTATTGGACACAGTGGGATCTTTTACATTCTGTCTAGTCTGAACAGCACCAATTAATACAACAATAATTATCAGCTAGCATGGCAGGCTGGCTGAGCACAGCTCCTATCTGCTGATTGGGTGGGGAATGTGGGACAGCTCTCAGGCTGTGCAGATTTCTCAGACTTAGACCCCTTTTATTTTTTTGCACTGCTATGTGAGAACTGAGTCCCAGAGATATTAAAGCAGGTGGATTACCCCATTGAGGAGGGGCTGTTCTTATGAGAGGCAAAGCACAGGTGCCACTGTGTGAGAAATGCCATTCCCTCCTCATCTCCCACCCACCTGCTGTCTGACTTTCTGTCACTCCAGGTTTAACATGATCATTCTTTGATAAGCTGAGTGTGATGGCACAGGATTTTAAAGTTGTCTGTTTGCTTGCTCCCTTGTCCTCTCCCCAGCTATCTCAAAATGACAGTTTACAAATGCAGGAGCAAATGTTGACATGGTTTATTGCCACCACTGTTGTTGCAGTCTTTAAAGCAGAATGTCTATTCTCCATCAAACTCAACCTGAGGCAAACACCAAATATGGGAAACTTCAGCTCGAAAGGTTAAAGTCTGCAAAAGTTAGAAGAGACTAGAGAGGGAACAATGGAAAGTGTTAGACAACCTGAATAACAGGCGTTACTACTCCACTGCCTATAATAATAATAATTCACCTTTTATCCATTGAAGATAAAAGGACACAATGTGGGAAAATTAAGCTGTATAGACATCTTGGGGATATCTCATCTGAGATCACACACCACTTCTTTCTTGTGGTTATCATGATTTTATCAGAGCCACTTTGAAGTCTATATAGCCTTATATCTCAGTTATCTACATTTCATCCTGTATGTATTTATTGCAGATGGGCCTAAGCTACTAAATTCAGATCCAAATCCAGATTCTGATTTTGAATTCCCTAAGGTCTGTAGCTAGCTTGAAGCTAGGGTTTTGGTTTGGAATCATCTCTATTTATGGGTAAGAAAAAGGGGTTTAATATATGCTCTCCCAGACTGCATAGCTCTATATATGTGCACACAGAGTTATTCTACCTCACATGTACATCTAGGAAAAACAGCGTATGGCTATGTAATTAAAAGCTGCCTACACTGGTATTCATACCTTAAAGAAGGATGGATTTATAAGTGAGCCTTAGCTTTGACATTTTGTGATTTCTGACTGCTTTCCTTTACAACCCTAACAAGCTTTTATCCATGTTCTAACATCTGGAGCTCCAGCACAGACAAACACCCCCAGCCCTCCCTGGCATACAGGTAAAAACTACAGCCAGTACAGGTTATTTTACAAGTCTTTGTGCACCGGGGTCTGTTTCTCTGTGTTACCTGTAGCCTTGACTCCAGCAGCAAACAAACGATGACACAGATGTAAATAGGGCTATAGAAAACCAGGCTGCCACTTCACTGAGAGCTCAAGAGGAATTCCCAAGGGGAACTAGTGTCCCTTTCACAGGGAGGGGACACCAATCAGCCACACCAGGAACAAACTTCCCTTGTTCTGAGACAAGAGTGTGTAGGATAAGCAAGCCCTCTGTGACTAAAGGGAACCAGAAATGCTTCTACCTTTTGCATAATACTGATGTGCTAATTAGGGCACTGATATCCTCAGAGGGCAAGCTCAAATCTGATGATATGTACAAAACACACACTCTCCCCTCTCTCTCTCCCCCTCTCTCTCCCTCTCACTCTCTCTCACACACAGGCAAAGCATAATCAGATTGACAGTGGCAGCAGAAATCAAGAAAAACAACAGCAGAAATAGTGTAAGAATGCACGTCCAAGAGATCAGGTGGCATTCCTTTGCCAGGAAACTGGCTGGTTGTGTGGAGTCAGTCTGCCATCACAATATTGTCATTTGCTCCCAACGTGCTGAATAGGGACAATCCAGGCTTGCTCTGTCCTTTTGTTCTGTATCCCGTCATTTGATGAAATGATGACATATTAATCACAGTCCAAAACAGAGACAGACTTTACAGCTGTATGAGTGTATTATCTGACAGTCTTTCCCTGTTGTTTTGTGATTTGAAGCATTTTGTACACCCATCTCTTTCTCCCACCCTTCTCTATCACCTGGGCTTCCTAAACCTAACGAGGGGATAAAACACTCTCCATAAGGGATAATCCACTTTCCCAATATAACTTAATTCCTTAAAGCTTCACATCAGGAAGAGACTTCCAGAAACTATGTCTCAGCACCAGGAAGCTGGCATTTCCAGCTCTGAAATACCATTTCTTGAAAATAAAAGCCCTTTGTCTGACTAAAGACACATTGTGTCTGGAGATGCTGAGGAGAAAGGCATTTCCACAGCAAATGTTTATTTCTGATTCTAAATATCCTGCTAAAATTGATGAGTTCTAATAACCTGTTGGTGAAACTGGATAGCTGTCATTATATGCTCGACCTGAGTAGGTATTTCTTCCTTCCATAAAACTTGGAGCTCCTAATTTAACCTTGTAAATATGATGTAACACTTCTGTCTGCAATAAATTGTAAGCAGGGACAGTTTCTAAATGACACTTAAGTCCTGTTGCAACACATTTCACCATCCAGAAAACACAGGAATGCTGCAGAGAGACAGTCTGTTTATCAGGAAAAGTTAAAAAAAAAATTGCCAGTAGCATCGCCCCACAGATGCATTGAGGCGCTACAAAACTATTTTAGCCATGCACCATCACCTGCCAGGTTATGGAGAAGCAACTGGAGGGTCAGCTCCTGAAATCCCATAATTTCTCAGTACTCAGGGCACCCTGTGATTTGCAGAAGCCACTCACTGCTCTCAGAGTAAGACATGCTCCAGATCATGGGATCCCGTGCAGATTCATCATGGTGTGTTCCAGCATAGCACCGCTAATTTGAACCAGTTTGGAATTCCAGGATTTACAAAAATAATCAGAAAATCTATCTGCACACTTTGCCTGACAAAATGCTAGAAACCAATGCTCCTCTGTCTTCTTAGTCCATGCCTTGCTTTAATCCAAGGACGTGGTGCTCCAGGGGGGAGAGGCAGGGATGGGAGGGAGGAAGGAAGGATCACAAGGAAAGCAGAACAAAGGTGGATGAAAGGAGGGAATGGTGTCATGCCTTATTTGCTGGTCACAGTGTAACAGAGGATGAAAAGGACCAACAGGAGTTATCCCTCAACATCTGCAAAAACCCCAAGCAGAGTGAGTCAGGGGTGCTGTTTAGTGGCATCACTCCCATGGGACAATACAACACTGCAGGATTTCTTAGCACATGTTCTGCCAGCACCATTAACCTGCCATGCCAAGATAGCAAAGATAACCCACGTTCACATATTTTCCTTTGGTCCACAGTCAGAAATTAGATTCTTTGAGGGTCCGGAAGCGCTGTTCTGATAAGCATCCACATTTTTTTAGTTCTCTTCCTTTGATCTCTCAAGCAATCCAACCTGTTCCCAAAGATCCCCCTTCAGACCTCTAGCTCCCACACAACTGTTACTTCCAGCAATCCATAAAAAAAGGCAGAAAAAAAAATGGCCTCCTACAGGGGTTAAATCAAGAGCAAAATCTAGAAAATAAAAAACAAACTGAAAAAATTATTTCAAATCATAGAGAAGAAAGTTTTTATCAAATATTTTTAAAAAATGAAAAATGGATTGATAAAACCATTTTAATAAATTTTTTAAAAATTATTCTTTGTATAACATCGGTCTTTTCAAATACAGACCATTTTGTAATTTACAAACTTTTCATTTACCTCAGATAACTACTAACCTGTCCTATGGTTGAAACTGTACCTTCATTTCTGGAAGCAAAGATAACTTGAAGAGAAATCAGCTTAGAGTAAAGTCAGGAATCTGAGGCAGGAGCTGAACTGAAGGAATTGGCCTTGCCCAGTTCACCTAAATTATTTTTTTAAGACACAAAAGATGAAAGTGTTTCTATTCCCATAAAGAAACATATTTTCATTAAAGCTGAAAAGTACTGAAAGGGCCATCAAATAGAAAGTTAATTTAATGGGTGACAAAATCTGACTCCAAATTTCTTGAATTTTGGTTGTCTAATTTGAGCCATAGTGTAAACAACAGCACCAATTAGTTCGTTTTCTTTTAAGAAGTCTCAAGCTGTACCTAAAAGACTGTTGTTCTGTCTAGTTAAACACTCATGCATTAAAATGCTAATAATTAAACTGTTACGACTGACTAATGAACTCTGCCAACTATAAATGATGGTCTTGTTAGATTCACTGCACAGCAAGGCTTCCTTTGTACTGAAAAAGTTAAAGGTTAAAGAGCTCTTGAAAACAGCGAGCAGCATCTAGAAGCAATTACATTTTTTTCCTGGAAACTAATAGTTGTACAATTCGCACTCCGAAAAAAAAAATAATTACTATGAGCTCCATTCATCAGAGCAAATCTGCAGCTTTCTACACCATGGCAGGTTGTTAATTTGGCTTCTGCATCCAGCCTACTCAGCCTATAATCTAGTGTTTTGCAGAGCCTTTTATTGATCCTGCTCATGGAAACTAAAAGGGCAAAGACTCGAGCTTGACTTGTGATACCTGTTGAGTAGCACTCACTCACATCAGAAAAACACTATGAGATTGAATTTCAAAAGGCTTATGTGGCAGATTTCCTTGGATACAGTGATTATTTGCTGCTTGTCCCTGTGCATTGACTTCCAGACAACACAGTCTCTGGGAAATGCAGGAAACAGAGCTGGAACTGGAACTGGATTCCTGCTTGATGACATCTGTGGCCTCAGCTATGCTTCTTGACAAATACCACCTGGGTGAGGAGATTTGGGATTCCAGGGTGGCCACCCAATGAAATTGTGAGTTTTAGAATCAAGACTTTCCTGCGAACATCACATTCCTGAGAAATAAATAGAATTTCCTCAGTCAAAAATCACTTGATCTTGGATTAATCATTAAAAATAATTTATATGAATCCTAGATGAAATATTATTAGATATCAATGAAGAAATCATGCATGTACAGAAGTACATAATTCCATCCATTCAGTTATGTGCTGAAAGCAGCTAAAGTTTTCCCTTGGCTCTGTTTGAATTGCCTGCACTTGAATTATTGAGAGATCTGTGCATTAGAGAAATACTCAGGCAACTCGATTGCTATCAAAATAACTTTTACAATTATTGGCCAGGCTATTGCTTTGAGAGCTTGTGAGGTGAACATACTAGTGATGGGGTAAAATGTTGAAAAAAGATTTTGCAAAATCTCCTAAATCTGGCCAACTGCCTTCAAACAAATAGAAAATCTTTCCAGCAGTAGACTTATCATTTTTATTTATGCACATTTGATTTTAAATACTGCTGTGGAGTTATCAATATACAAATATATACATATATACATATATATGTATGTATGTATATGTATAAACATAAATATACATATAAAAACATGTTGTCTGAGTCTCAGAAAAGGACCAGCTTGGTAGGTCATGAAAAGTGCAGTTAATTGTGTAACTCTGCTTCCTTTATAGTAGGGCCCACCACAGCATGTACAGAATTTTGTTTAGGGTGTTTATATGATTGAGGAATGACATTATATTCCCAGCACCCATTTCATGTCCAGAAAAACTATAAAAACATATTTTGCTTTTAATTTTGTCCCTGTTAAGAATTAATCAGTATGAATCTAACATCTGAACAACATGGATTTACAATATCAGTGGCATAGTGGAAATAGGAACTGTGAGCACAAGGGATAACTGCATTCTTTGGATGATATTAAAAAGATATTATCCAAGAGAATCACCACATCCATCAGTGAAAACAAACCACCTGCTATTTTCTCTATGAGAAGAGCTTCTGTTGAGGCAAAGAATGCAGTAAACTCACAGTCCTGAGGAAGAATTTGTGTGCAGCACTGAGCCAACAACTGTGGGAGATGAATACTCAACTTTACACAGCCAATACACAAAGATACATCATTATTCTCAACTTTATACAAAAGTTCATAGTATTGATGTAACACAGGTGAGTGAGAGATGATAGCAGGCTCTCAGTGTGAATTTTCTTCTGGGGCCATGTGAATTTGGCTCTTTTTCTATGAAATATTGAAAGGCATGACAGAAATAGATTCAGGTTTTCTCTCAGAATGGTCACAATGCCCCCCTTCTGACATTTACAGACACCTTCATTTGTATGATCCTCTTAATAAACTTCTGGTGAGGTACTGGGAAACTAGATGAGAGAGCTGCAAACACATGGGGTATCTGAAAGGTCTGAACAATCCTCTCTTATCTCTAATTTTCATCTCTACAGATTTCCTAACACCATGGTCAGTGTTGTGTACAGTATAGTACAGTACAGAAATTGTAAATAAAAAAGTGTCTTTCTTCAACATGTTTGTAGCTGACAGAAAGAAAACACTCACAATCTACTTAGTCAGCACCCTATCATCAGATATCAGCAAAATATTGCAAAGTCCAGGCAACAGAGTAATTTGGATTTTTATTATTCTATAATAGTAGGGTTAAGGCTCTGAAAGGCATCTCAGCCAATAATATATTTTTGGGTTCTTCTCTGATCTATAAGGCTGGCATCCTGAAATGAACAATAGTGTGGTATAGACCTTAATGTGAATATTAGTCAAAATCAAAATAGATCTTTGAAATGTTAGACATTTTAAAGGAGAAATATATGAATAAAGAGAAATACATGATACCAAAGCACAAACTCACCAGAGGCCATTGGTTTTCAAAACTGACTTCATCAATACTGGGCTTAGTTTTGCTTAGAGAGGAAATGGGAAAAAATAGTAGAAAGAAATTTTGACTGTAATGTGGCATAAGAGGTAGTAAAGATGCAGAGAGTACTTGCAGAGAAAATTATTAGTCAAACCTAGCTGTCCAAGAGCTGGTGTGTTGGCTTGGTCAGAAAACAGTTCTAGATGCAGATAGCTACAGTATAAAATACATTTCATTACTTTCTATTTCTCAGCTTCCAAAGAGTTCTTGCCTCTCTCTAACATGACAATAGATACATCAGCTAGGATGCAGTTCATAGAAACAACAACAGTTAAAAGAGTCAACTTTTATAGAAAAAAAAAAAAAGAGCATTATAAGTACTAGGGAAAAGTTTTGTGAATTCAGGCTAGCTATTCAAACATTCAGACCACCCCTAAAATAGCAGCTACAGTTCACAGGGGCCAGAGCTACACAAATTCCAGCTCTCCCTATGTGGTAAGTCTAATACTTTCTTTTCTTATGCTTTAAGGACTTCAAATAGGGTTTGTGCATTTGACTCCTTTTATCTCTTTCATAGACTTCTCTCTGCTTTTAAATCCCTAAGTATCTCTGTCCTCCCCCTGCCATTCCTTAACAGATCCAGGACAGCACAAATAATGCCTCTTGGCTTTGAACACATCATGGCAAATTTCACTGACAGAGGGAAGATGTATGAGCAGTTATCTGGGATAGTTTTACACCAATCCATCTATTGTCCGCTATGTTCACAATCTTGGGCTGGAATGAATTTCAGGCAAAGTGCATCCCTGGCAGACCACTTAAAAACAGAATAGGGTCTGTCTGAGGTCCCAGTCCTATCTGATGCTAAGCACCTTACTGCATCAGGACCTCACTGAGAAATATTCCACTTAGATTTCTCCAGGGCTTCATAGGGCTTTGTCTCCGGACAATGGAAAGATGACAGGCAACAGTTTTGGTGCCTAAAATCCTCTGCAGTTCTAGGAAAAAAATGACCCCATCTGTATAAAAAGATACCAAGTCAATAGGCAGAAATGAAGAAGGAAATACTTAAAAGGAAGAGAGGGAAAAAAATCCTTCCTAAATGATGACCCCACAGGTTTCTCTCTTGCTTCCAATATCATGTAGGGTTTTTTGGGAAGGCAGCACTTGAGGGGATTCACCTGAATAAAGCTGCACAATTTCATCCTGCATGTGTAGGACTGGGGCTTTTGAAAGTTATTCATGACAGAGACTTGTATTTCTTCTTCTGTGTGATGCCTGTTATTCTTTTGAGCATGGTATAAAACAAGAACTAATCATTACAATACTAGCATGGAAATACAGTTATTTACATTTTCTAGGTATCCTGTTTAATCAGTGCAATAAGAAATAGACTATTTAGTGTCTCCATAGTACTGTGCTCACATACTTTGCCATAAATTTTAGCTTTTGGTGAGAAAGACAATGGTTATAGAAAAACAGTGGCTGCTCTGCTATTGTGTTATAATTCTAAATGAAGGAATTCTGTGTTTCAGCTTAGACATATTTGCATAATATTAAAGCTTGAATTATTAAAAATGTGAAATGCCTGCAGTTTATATTGTGAAACATTTGAAAAGTAAAGCAGATTTTTAGAACTTCTCTGTAGCACTGTATTTTGAAACATGCAGTTCATTAGGGAAGAAAACAGAGCTTGTGTAATGAGAGATTGCTATAAGTAGATTTAGTATATTCTAGCATTTGAATATTATTGTTGATCATAAAATATTAAATGCCCTTTGGTTTCAATCCTCTTATTAAAAGCAGCAAATTTATTTTTCTTGAGTGTGGCAAGTAAGTTTGAGCTAAAATGTAAATGCTTAACAGGCTCTGCATATGTGCACGCAGGCGTGTGATGAAGAGATGGGGCATTTTCCCCAAAGCTTCAATTTCAACTTGCTAATTTGTTATCATTGTTCATTAACTATGTGGTTGACCTAAGATGAGCCTGAAGGATTACAGAATATTTGTCTAACTATTTAACAGAAGCTTATAAAATAATAGTATTTGTTAAACACCCCAGGTTTCCCTCCCACCACAGCTGTAATCTGAAGACATTAAAAGGCTGGATGGGCTGGACACAAACAGGGTGGTGCTTGGTTGGGTCAGATGTGTCAGTGCAGCCTGGTTTGAATAGGTAACCCAGTCCACAGTGTAACTACATTAAAGGGACTTTCAGAGAAACCACTGTCAGCTCTCTGATTTCATGCTGATTTGCTTCTGGATGGGAGCTGCTGTTTTTCATTGGGTGGTTGAGTAGCTGGGATAATCAAATTCATGTCACCTGCAAGCAAGGGTGGAATGAAAAGCATGACTAAATGGGGAGGAAAACCAGGATAGTGTTTCACTGTCACCTATGTCCTTAAAATCCTGCTTACGTTTGCCATTATGTTTGCTGTCTGTGGAGTTTCTCATGGAAATACTGACGACTCAAAGCTCACAAAAGCAAAGCCTGCAAAAGCTTTGCAGAGAGCAGAGCCCTCAGGTGCTGTTACCTTGCTTGAACACCACCAGTTTAGAGAACTCCTCAACAAGGGGGGACTGGGTATCACCCTTCCTCCTGCTCAGCAGCCCAAACCCCAGGGATTTTTGTGTGGACCTGTTTGGACAGGAGCTGTGCAGCCCTGACTGGCTATGAAGTGTTTCTGCTGGAGCTTCCAGAGGGCTTTGCACTTTCTGCTGCTGTCACACAGAGATAACCTAATTTCTACTACTTGATAAAAAAGACTCTCATATCTCAAAAGAAAAGAGAGCTCCAAAAAATTCAACACTTGAAGCTTGTTAGAATAAGAACAACCATATGGAAATTATCTACATTGCTTCTGTCAGGATGTAGCAGATGGGGCTTAGGGTAACAGGCTCATCTGCTCACTCCTTTGCTCACCTCCCCTTTTAGAGGACCCTCAAGACAAACTGCTTTTTACCTACCATGCTGCAAAATACTGTTGTACCAGCCCAAAAACCCAAGGAGGGAATTGAGAGCCAGAGACCAAGTGTCCTGCTGTGGCAGACCTGATTTCTCATTAGAGATTTCAACCCAACTGGAAGCCCATGTGTACTAGCCTTGCTCCTTGAGGACACACCACTGGTAGGGTCTCCCTGGTAAAAAGACCTTTTTGAGAGTGTGATAAATGTTGGGAACAAATTCCAACTTAGAGTTTTAACATAAGCTTTAAATAACTCTGTCAGGGGTCTTAGACATGTTAGGGCTGAACTCAGAATTTACCCAACCCGACATAAGAAGACATCACAAGACATATGTTTGCCCAGAAACAGACTTTTAGACCTTCTTGAAAATAAGTCTTTGGTAGTTGAGTGTTCCTTGATAGTTAAAGAAGAACTTCCTTTCTAAGCCCCTTTATGAGTTTCCAGAAAATTACTCCTTTAGGCTGATACTTTTGTAGCTTTTGGAAAGTTTGGTAAAAATCCATATGGTTGGTTTAGAGCATGCTTAAAGAATTGTTTCAGATGTTAAACTTGTGCTAGGGTAACTGAAAACAGTTCAAACTTGGCATGTAATCTCTAGTGAGAAATGTGGGCTTGGATAAGTTGGAAAAAAAATTGGTTCAGAAAGAAAGGAGTTATAAACAAGTGGAAATCGTATGCTTCAGTAATCCAGATGTATGCCAGGCAAGCACAGACGTCTGGATAGCCACATGCTGGAATAAATGCATCTGTATTTATTTAAATGTGTGATGTAATGTGCATGTGCAAACATCTCAGTAAATGGTAGGCATGTTAATTTTTCCCATCTCACAAAATAAATATAGACAATACATGAGATAGACATACATGTCTGGCTGACCAACAGAATAACCCAGAGCTCTTGGACACCAATGAAAAGACTGTTCCTGAATGTAATGGAATATGGGTCAGAGTCCAATGCCCTACAATCCTGCTCATATATTAAAAAATAGAAAGGATAAATACACATGTAAAATGTTAAAAACCTCATCAGTCCTTAAAAGTTTCCATTACACTATCTCAGATAATGCTGAGTGCCAACTGTGATGAATTAAAGTTTCCACAGCCAGCAAAAGCTGTTCAAAACCTATAATGTAATATACGATTTTCTTGATTCAAATTTTCAAAATACAACCTTTTAAACAGAGGTTCAATCATCAAATCCACAGGATAAGTAGCTCTGGCTTTTCTTGCTGAAAATCCAAATTACTAGGGTGCCAAACCTTCATATGCCTAAAACTGGTGTCGCTCCCCCAACTTCAGTGGAGCTATGCTGATTTACACCAGCTGCAAGGCTGGCCCATAAATATTTTCAGTTGATCTGGATTATTTTATATATTATAAGAATTTTCTTTATGGATTACATGGCAAAACATTTGTTCTCAGCTTCCATAATGTCAGGCTCTGTGAATTTATTTTAATATGGGACCATTTGTGCGGTTCTGTTAATGCACAGCTAAATACATTTGTGCTCACAACACGATTTTACTGCACATCCTCCCATTTATTCACTCCCATGTAGACATCCTAGCAGAATTGCCATCACTGCCTCTATCCATAGGGAGTCAGATATTGGTGTGGAAGAGTGAAGCTGCAGTAGCTGTAGGAAACAAAGCACTGAATTTCAAGCTGTTGGCCATGCAAAAATTTCCACCATGACACTTTGGTAAGTGTAATTCTCTGCATGTAGTTGTGTTGGTGGGGCTTTAAAGTTAATCATGCATGTTTTTATTCATCAGGGTGATGATGCTGGACACTTCACTTAGCACTTTGACACAAAGGTAAATACTTTCCAAGGGTGATGTGTAGCAGGATAATGAGACTTTATTACATCTGTGATCTTGCCACTTACTGCAGGTCCCCTTTTCTCTAAGGTTTGTTTGCAGTAGCTCAGGGTTTGGATTTGTTATGGGGTCAGTGAACATTCCCAGGCCTTTCCTTGCTAAGCCCCAGGATGTGCAGCAAGGTGTGCAGCCACCTCCACTGAGCCTGTTGGGCCAGGACAGACAACAGGCAGCAAGGCTTGGAGATCCAGGCAGGGAAATATCCTCTCAATAGCCCAGGAAAATGTGATCCATCAGCTACACAGTCCCTTTTAGAGTGCAGGTAAATAAAATGTATTTAGAGTGCATTTAAAAATGTATAAAGAATTGGTTCCCGACACCTTCTGATAAACACAGACTCATGGCAGAATTTCACAATAGTTTGCTTAAAAACTGTTCTACCACTTTGTCCTGCTTTTTCTCTGACTAAGGGTAGCCCATAACATTCTGGTCTGTAGCATGTTTGGTTTGTGTTGGTCATTTATTAATCCTCAACAAAATATTTCTCAGTTAAATGTTAAAGCAAAGCACAATCAGAGGAAATGGAGCAAACTTGCCCCAGAAGGAGGCTATTGGTCCTGCTCTCAAAACCCATTCAACCATCCTCCTGCATCCAAATCCAAGTAGTTACAGCCTGAGATTGAGGTATATGGTCTGGTAAATTGGCAGAGCCTGAGAGCAGTTACCAGCACCTGCCCAGATGGTACCTATCTTTGCTTTTATAAGCCCCACTTTCATTTACAGTTTTCTAGAAGAGAAAGTTCAAAGCAGCAACAACTATTTAATATGTGTAGACTTTCTTCTATATGCCAGGGAAATTAATACTAAAGAAATTTCCTCAGTTGTCTTAGTCTGCAAGTGCCATTTAAAAATCCAGCCCATTGGCCCTGTTTCCTTGCATGAAGTACAAGAAACACCCTGTGAGGCAAAACCCAGCATTGTTCCCAGTTCCCAGTGGGGAAACTGAGGCCTGGGGAGGCTGGGCAGTGTGGCTGAGATACACAGGGTTTAGTTGTGCCTTGCTGCCAGGACAGGCAGGTTCCCAGGGGCTGCTCCTGGACTTTCCTCTATGCACTGCAGTATCTGCTGGAGCACAAAGAGCACAGAGGACAGGGCTCTCTGCCTGCTCCTCCACACTGGGGTGAAATAAAGGCAGAGCTGGCAAGGGTTAAAGGCTATGAAACCCTACATCAAACAGCCCTGCAGTGCCAGCAGGGTTAAGACAAGTGACACTGGAGACACAACGGGACTCTCCTTCTGTGCTACATATGTAGATGGGTATTAAGGACATGCATCTCTCCTCATCTAAAATCATGAATTTTTATGAAGTAAGCCCTGCATTCCCATAATTCAGTAGGGTGCACTTTGCAGACCCTAAAGTGCTGTCACTACAGAAGGTTTCATTGCTTGCACCTGCTAAAACATTTGAGGTATTTGAGAGGCAGTGAAACACATTTGCTTTTCATTTTATCTGACTTTGAAAATCTTTGAAGTGTTTAATAGTAGTCCAGAAAAGATTTCTGCCTCTTAATCATTTACTTGTAGGGCACATTCTCCACTGGTAGCCTGTCAGGCAGAAAACGAGTTTAGCCCAGTTTTATTAAGTGCCACATGCCGAGTCAGTGTTCATTAAAGGTGTTTTAAGGTTTGAATTATGTAATTTATGAGAAAAAGAAATACAAAATTCCATTGTTTTATTAATATGCAGCACAGGATATACTGCTAATAACATACTTTTTAAACAGAAGTTTTATTAAAAAAAATGCTTTTATAGGGGGCTACAGATAGGCTTTTAAAAATCTCTTTTTCCCTGTTCAATAAAATTCAAACATTTTAATTCAATCAGCATAGATTTAAAAAAAGGAACTATTCTTAACCTCTCCTTTTGGTCACTTTCCTTCAGACACATTGTAGTCAAAAGGGGAAAATAAAAGGAAAATTAGAATATTTTTTAAGAGAAGTGACAGTATATGGTACTAAAAGCAAGCCATAGCTAAAGTCTGCAGTAAGATGTTAATTCACTCCTCAAACAAAACAAAGATAGAAAAGAGCAGAAATTATAAAGGAAAAAAGAAAATAAAAACTCCACATTTTAACCCAAGGAGACACTATTTTTAAAAATTGTTTTAAACTGCCCCCATAGATTCAGAGCTTGTGGGATATTTTTAATCAGATGAGGGCTTAGTCTAATCTTTTGATAGCCCACTAAACTGCTTTTATGGTCTACATGGTTTTAGTACTGTAAATAGGTTTTCTTAAGCACATGTGAAAAGCAGATCTTATGAAATATAAGGACTACACTTTTCTTCTCAACCAATCTGCTCCAGTTACCTGAGCCTGGTCTTGGAAGTCCAAGCTAGGACAGGTGCTGCAGCTGGGGCTGGCAGAGCATCTCCCTGTCCCTGGGACAGAATCACATCAACCTTACCCAAAACTCCCACCAGTGTCCTGTAATTTCACCTGAAAATGAGGTTGTGTGAGGCATGGGGAACCAAGACCTGAGTTTAATATGGGCTTTTATTGCCATGGGAAAGTCATAGTCATCCTGACTTACACCAAACTAGAATTCCTTAACCCCTTCAAGGCAGGGGAGGTCACAGTGGGTTGCAGTGTTTATTTGCTTCTGTTTAATTAATTTCATTATTTTGTTGTTTACTGGTGCTCTGAAGAGTTGTGGGAACAGGAGTCTTGGTGCTTTGGGGTGGACATGCTCTGTCCATGAGACTGAGCTGCTGGATGGCTCAGGTTGTGCAGGATGGAAAGAGCTGCAGCCCAAAATCAGTGCTTAAGAAAAAAATAATCATCACAGATGCCATGCAAGTCACTAGTTTTGGAGCCCCATGTGACTAATCCTGCTCATATTTTGGTAATGGGATGATCATGTGGAGTCTTATCACAGTTTATGGAGGGGGATGTATTGGTATCAGAATTTGAGATTTGGCTTTTCCAGCAAATGAACTCAGCATGTACCTCACCCCCCAGTGATGTAAAGGAGTAAAGGGGCACTGAGAGTCAATAATTGCCAAAAAGCTGCAAAATATGAAGTTGCTGACATTGAATAATTGGTCATAAGAAGTGGTATAGAGAATTCACATGTGGTACCAAAGCATCTTCAATAGAGGTGGTAATTGTACTTGATCACAGCCATTAATTTTCAAATGTAAGTTAAGAAGCAGGAAAAACCTGTAACAATATTAAGAATTTGTTCATTTGATCCAGAGTAACATTTTAATTAATTCTCTGGAAGTATGAGCAAAGAACTTTTAAAAACCCCTTGCCCTGCAGAAAACACACCTTTAAAAACCTGTTTGCTTCGAATGAAACATTATTTTTACGGTGAAGTCCTCATTTTATGGCAGACACATGCTTGTAAAAGCTGCCATTGTTTGTGTGGAAGGTGTGAGGAAAAAAATACAAGGGGGAAAACTGGCAGATGCTTTACCTTACAGGATCTGCTTTAAAGACAGCTCCTCCAGCCCTGGCTCTGCTGAGGAGCACTGGCACACACAGCCTCGCTGATGCAGCACTTGGGAAATTGGTGAACCAGAGCAGGACATCAACTTTTGCTCCAGCTCTTAATTATGGCAGTCAGGGATGTCCTCCTTAATTGCTGAGGCAGCTCCTTTTGGGGAAGAAAAGCAGCATTGTGGTAATAGTGCTGCCACCTCTCACTGCAACTCACTGGAGGTGTGGAGTTGAAGTAGCAGTGAGTTTGCAGCAATGAGAAGTACCAGTGAGTCTGCTGCTGCTCCTTTGAGACTCACAGAGCAGTCTGCATGCTGTGGCCATGTCCACAGAGCTTGGGAAGCCTCCTTCCCTTGGGCACACACACAAGGAGCAGAATACTTATGTGCTGGGCTCCTCACCTCATCCCCAGAGGATGGGAGCACTCCTTACCTCTCTGAAGTCAGTAGGGAGAGGGTGTTTTTAATTCCAGTGGAGGAACTGGCTGCTTGGGTTTTATTGCAGAATCATGCTAGTAATACATCCAGATTACTGCAGCTCACAGTAAGGAAGTCAATTTATAATGACTTTGCCATTGTCCTGTTGCTAATGTGCCACATTTGATTCTCCTCAGCTGGCTTTGAAAGGTCTCTTTGAGGAAGGAGGAGATAGCACCCTTGCTTATGAAAAAGGCAAATTATACCCAGGGGCAACATTGCTGCACAACAGGAAAAGGCCAGCCTCCTCCCAGGAGACATGGCCCCAAATTAAATGCAAGTAATTTCCTGACTAACCTGTGATTTCTATCTGGTTGTGGCTTCTGGCATACAGCTAAGTCTCCAGTTCTGCTGTTCTGTTCAGCAGGTCTCACATGTGCTTTCACTTTCATTTCCAAATGTTAATACAGAACAGCCCATTCACAACCTGCTGCTCAGGATGCTGGCTCTGGGCAGTGCACTGCAGGAAGGACACTCTCTGCTCAGGTGTCACCCCCAGAGGGGTCTCAGTCCCAGCAGCAGTGTGCTGACAGAGAAAGTGGGACTGGGAGAGCATCACATTCCTGAGAATGGTTCTTGCAGGTTCCACCCAAGAGGGTTTGGAGTCTGGCTTTCCCCATCACAGCCTAAAAATGATGGAGCTGCCACAAGCAGTGGGTTGGAAGAACCTCTGCCAGTAACTTTCTGCTTTACAGTGGGCAGATCTCTGTGGAGGAGATCACCAGCATCAGATCAAAGTGAGTTTTGTACAGCAGCAGCAAAGGATTCAGGGTTGGAAACCATTTAGCTGTCCTGTGTCTGGATGGAGATGGGGAGCAGACACCTTGGGAAGAGGATGAGTTCTACAGGGTTCCATGGAGTGTGTGATGCAAGGAGAGAGCCTTAAAGAATAACATAAATTACATTCAGCCTTTTTGTGGTTACTTCTAGAAGGAAGGGAAGGAAGGAAGGAAGGAAGGAAGGAAGGAAGGAAGGAAGGAAGGAAGGAAGGAAGGAAGGAAGGAAGGAAGGAAGGAAGGAAGGAAGGAAGGAAGGAAGGAAGGAAGGAAGGAAGGAAGGAAGGAAGGAAGGAAGGAAGGAAGGAAGGAAGGAAGGATTTACTTCACTAAAAGTGCTCTACCATGATTTGTCCCAAATATGTCTTCCTCTTGTACTTTTGGGGTAATTTCTATGGACACTATAGAACTTTTGCATTGGGAACTATCTGTTCAGTAGCTAATCTGGATATGACCCACAGATATCACTAAAATGATGTATGCAGAATTAGGGTGAATCGAATGGCTGAGCCTATTTAAAATTATCAATAATGTGGTTAAAAAGTCAATGGTAATAAATACAAGAACATATCAAATCATCTATAGAAACTATCTAAAGTTGAAACTAATATGTGTATTAGTGGTGGTGGCTATTAGTAGCTTGTGATGAAACAGGACAGCAACTTACTTAGTACTCCCTGATATAATCAAAGATGGAAACTGATCATATATGGGTTTATCTCTTTCTTCATGAATTCAGACTCTAACTTTACATTCAAAAAGCATTAAAATAGCTCTAGTGTTTTACTCACATCAAGCTGGACAAATAAGTAACACCAATCTTTTCAGGCTTAGGGTAAACTATATTTTTTATGCTTCTTTTAGATTTTCATTTGAGTGTATTGTCACTCTCCATTTATTTAACCCAAATAGTTAATCTCTAGTGTGTCTTCTGGTGCAGCAGCAAAAGCATTCTTTCCACTGGCAATAGCAGAATTTCTAGTGGTAAGAGTAAATTCATACTGGTCACCACATGAAGAAAAGGCTGTAATATAAGAGACTGTACCAGTTTTATTAAGTTGATATAATCAAACTAATAAAACCTATGTGTGTAAATGATAAGGGATACTGATGCTGTTTGCTGAGAAACTGGCACAGAAACAGCACTGAATGAAATACATCTGGGATTAATAACCCAATTCATATAGTAAATAACAGGTTGCACAAATTTAATCAGTTGGAGAATTATTACATGTGTAAGTAGATACTCTGTGGGGGGCAAAACTTACACTTGATGCACAGGCCTGAAAAGGTCAGTCTGCTCTGGATTTTGCTGTGAAAATGCCTATCTGCTTCAAATCAGGGTGGTTTTCAGGTGGAGGGATTCCTTTTAATTTCTGAATTGACTGTTCTATACCAAAAAGTAGACATTTTAATTCGGATTTTGACTTACTGTCATTCAAGGATGTTTTCTTCTAATCATCTCTATCTTAGGCCCAAGTGAACACCAAATCCAAGCAGAAACAGAGGCAATGTGAATTTCATCCTCATTTGTGATTAAAACATAAGAGAAGCAATCAGCTTAGGAAACATTTCCTTATGAGATTAAAAATGGATACCACCTTGGTAAATAAGTTCAGAAATACTTTAATGCCCCCAGGCAGTGCTTTTTGTTTATAAGAGAAACAAACAATAAATCAGGTTTTTGTTGTAAATTTTTGCAAAGAGTGTTTTCTCATTAATTTCCGTGGGGAACATGCCTCAGGTGTTTCAGTGATTGCTAATGCTTTTGCTACGCAAAGTTTTAGCATGTTACAAAACATCTGTAGCTTGATATATTAAAAAACCCCCAAAATATATTTTTTTCTTTGCTTGTTATTTTTTGTACTTGGACTTAAGCTTTGGGTGAGCTTTTGTTTTTGGCTAAATGTCCGTGTTTACAAGAGAAACACTGGATGTTTCATTTTCCCTCCGCGTCGCTCCGGAGGAAATGCCGCAGCATTGTATTTACAAGATACCCCGAACTGTCAGTTTCCTTGAAACACAATGTATTTAATACAAAGCCATTAAGCCTTGTAAAACTGTCAAAAATGTAAATGGCACTTGTAATAAAACCTTGTCGCGTGAGCGGCCCTGGCTAATCAGGGTTGATGATATCGCTGCAGCTGATCGCGGCTGGCGCGATGTACATTTCGACAGCTTTATGGCCCGAGTGGATTTGTGTTATTAAAATTGTACAGTTTTGTAAGGAATCTGGGGTTTAATAAAGCAGCAGAGAAACTACAAAAGGGACGATACATCCCGCTAAAAGTGAGTCAGGCTTTAAAAAAATTTAAAAAAAAAATTAAAAAAAGAAATAAACGGAGCGCACGAGCCCGCGTGTGCGTGTGTGTGTGTGTGTGTGTGCCTGGGAATTGGGAAACCTGGAGAGGCTCTCCCTTGCCTAGCTCGTGCAGGGTATGGGCTGCTCGTATAAACTACTTTTATGTATTTATAGCTCGGCAAATACCTTGCATCTGTGAGACCATAAAACAAATTACAATGTATCCAATTGCTTCAAGGTGGCGAATTGTGCTTAAACTTAATGACTTGTACAGATTATAGGAGAAAGAGCATTACCTGTTTAATGTCTCTTTTAATAAGTAATTCCCAAACAAGTATAGTTAAATGGGAGGTTGGGAGTTTGGTTTGGTTTCTTTTTTTTTTTTTCCTGCTTTTTCTTTTTTTTTTTTTTTTCCTCCCTGAGATGTGAACGGAGCATTGTGACTACAAGGTAATGCACCCTTTTATTTATTTTGCAATCCTTGGAACTGCTCCCCAGAGCACAAACATGTCAGAACAGCAGAGATGAGGATACATATTCTCCCAAAAATCTATAAATTCAACCTAATGGGGCAGATATCAGAAAAATGTGTTGGATTGAAGGCACATAAATCACCCCTGGTTTCCTGGCATGAGCTGGCACTGCGTGCCTTATATTTCAGCCAAATTATTCCATTTGTTTCTGAAGATATTTTAATCCCTCGTGACCTCAAACTTCCCGTGAACCAGGGGCTGAACAAAAGGCCGCCCACTGTCTTTGCAGTAAATCTGTTGTCTCCCTTCTCGGCCCGCAACCTGGGATCATAGATCACCCCTGCCCCGCAGCTTGCTTCAATTTACTCAATTAACTCGAGTAAAGCACTTGTAAGTTTGCAGATGTTGCTTTATTATCAAGGCCTAAAACGTACACGGGGGTTCAGGAGCCCGAGGTTACGGGGAGGTTGAGTGGAGGGGGAGGGAGGCACAGCCCCATGGCCACCCCCTCCCAGCCCTGCTGGGCTGCCCACTGCTGTCCTGGGGGCTCCCCTGTGTCATCTGGCTGGGAGAGGGGATAGGAGAAGTAGGTATTCCACCTCCAGATAAAGTCGTGATTAACAGATGTTTAATTGGGCCATCCATCAAATGAAGAACCTGCCTCAAAGTCGGCGAGGCTGAGTAAATTATTTCCAACCCTGCAGGTGTTGGACTGGCAGCTCTATTACTCTTCTGAAAAGGGGCTTTAGAAGATTTTTATATGGAAAGATAATTTATTTCTACGGGGGCTTTTTGCAAAGGGCATGCAGTGATAGGACAAGGGGGAATGGTTTTAAGTTGGAGGAGGGTAAATTTAAATTGGATATTAGGAGGAAATTCTTCCCTGTGAGGGTGGTGAGGCACTGGACAGATTGCCAAGAAAAGTTGTGGATATCCCATCTCTGGGAGTGTTCAAGGCCAGGCTTGAATGGCTCTTATCAGCCTGGTCCAAGTGGAAAGATAGCTCTGCCCATGGCAAGGGGTTGGAACTGGATGACTTTTAAGGTCCCTTCCAACCCAAAACATTCTGTAATTCTATGATCATGTCTTTATTCATCTAACACACTTTCAGGTCTGGGCCCTGTCCTCCTTCATTTTGCATGACTTCTAATAATAGGCTTTTGCCTTGGACAGGTATCTTCCACAGGACTTTGATAAAGTTACTGAAGATTCTCTTGAATATTGTCCAGACCATCTGTAGCCTGTGTCACACCTGGGGAGCAGACAGGGCAAAATGCTCACTATGAAAGAATAACAGGAGCAGCAATGCCAACGCCAGCAGTGCAGGGTTTACCATGCTGGTAGTTTCACTCCATGATCACAACATTGATAAGTTGGTAACATTGCATGCCCGTGCTTTTTTTAATCTGTGTGTCACCTACAAGTTTCTCAGATTAGACCAGGATCTCTGGAACAGTGAGAACAGAAGAAACCAAACCTGTGCTCCTGAATGTCTTTTGTCCCTAAAAGTATTCATCTTATCCTGATAGTTTTACAGTTTCTTAGCTTTGTAGGCATCTTTGTCAGGCTGTGTTGGGCTTAAAGGGTTTTTGCACATGAAGCAATTTCTACTGGTGACAGTAATTGAGCAGACTGGAATGAGTTAAGGAAGGTACAACTCTGTTGATTTCTCCTGCATCATCTAAACTCAAACTTGGGTTTGATAGCAAGCCAAATTTTTAGTCCTCAGTTCTCAGTGTCTGTAATGCTTTAAATGAAGAAGCCAAACTAAATCTCAGGGGAATTCACATGGCTGACAAATGTGGATGCAAATGGCTTCATATTTTTGCGTAATATTTGTGTGCAAAAGTCTCTCAGAGTCTTCTGAGCTTTTAACTTTCTTAAGAGAGTCTTTAATTACTCTTTGAATATGCCATTCTATTTCTTTTTTTACTCTCAGCATTTTTTTTCAAAATAGTGGTCTGTTTTGTTTCTGTACATAATGGAAGTTAATAAAATATGTGCCAGAAGCCAAAAATATGATGAGCTACAAGGCATACTCCAGACTGTTAGGAAAAAGAAGAAAGAGTTGGCCTGTAATTCCACAGTTTATCAGTATTTTTCCTTAGAATAGATATTACTTTTGGTGTGTTTTCCCCAAAATATCTGGCCTGAATCTCAACAATTTGCCCCCTTTTTCAATCTTTAGCTTACCAATTTGTGCTCATTTTAAATCTCTCCTCTGTCCAAAAACTGCCTGTTGTTAGTCTAAAGTTTAAACCTGAACTAGAAGTTTGCCATGTCTTTTTCTTTCGCAGTGGACTTGAGTTTGATCACATCTGTTGAATGAAGAGAGCTGGGGAAGAAACCCCAGAACATGGCACAGATTCATAAATTAATTCAGTTTTATTGCTGTAGTAGAAAGGAGCAGGTCCATGAAAGCATCAACTTGCTGTTCCTGCATCTCCAGGTGGCCACTGGCCTCCAGGCTCATTCCCACCTGCTTTAGACTCTTGCATTAAGCACCTTATTAAAAAAAATGGTTGCCTGCTTCCTGTAGGCAGTGCACAGAGACAGAAATCTTACCTGAGCTGCCTCCCTGTCTCCATTCTGTAGGGGAATCTTGGTGATAGAACTCTTGAAATGCTGGGGTCTGGTTTATAAATATTGGCTGTTTGCTGTAAGAAATAAATTCCTCCATCAGCCAACATATTTTACTGAGTGTCCCAGAATCAGTGGGAATGTGGAGTCTGTGTTGCACTGGGTAAAACTCAGGCAGTGTGAGGAAGGGATTGCTGAGGTCATCTAACACTGTTGTTTCTTCTCTTCTATCTGGATGAGTTTCCACATCCCTTCACCAAATCTTTTGATGATCTCATTGCTGATCTCATGCAACCTGGTACCCTGGCTGGAACAGCAGCAAGGCTAGGGCAGCACAAGGTGCAGGATGATTTAGGGGTTTGCAGGCTGTAACTCCAAGGGAGTGAGATGATGGTGTTGCCATGTAGCAGCTGGCATGGAAGAAGCCATCCTCACTCAGCTATTGATAATCTACCATCAAAACCTGCTACCTGAAAGCTCATTTGGGTCAGCTGTTCCAATGCCATGCTGGAGCTGTTTTTGACAATTTACAATCAGGAGACAGCCTTGGAACTAAGGAGGAGATGGGTCAGCTGCAAAACACAGAACCATCATCTCAAACTTGGTGAGGTCGTGGGGAAGCAATTCCTGTACTGGCACAGCTGCTCTTGGAAAACCAGAAACAGGTATGAGGTGTTCTGCCTTCTTGTAGGCTCCTATCGTGACTTTCATCATGATTTTCATAGTTCAGCAGTGCTGGGTGGAAAGAGCTCATGGCTGTATCTTGCCACCACTTCTTTCTTTCCAAATCCCAATTTGGAAACAGTTCTGAAATCACTTTCTGCAGGTGATGAGGTACAGCTTGTTACCCTACTGTTTCCCTGGGACCTTGCACTTGTGCACTAAATAAAGATCTCTTGTTACTCTGAATTTGCCAGTTATGTTATAGAGTTACAAAGCACCAGAGTACTGAAAGGCATTTATTTCAACAGCCAATGTGGATCATGCATTCTCAGGCCTTTTACAGGAGAATAGGTAAAGTGTGATGCTGTGAGCTTGTGTGTTGAAATGTCTGTGGGCTCATTCCAGCTGTGTGTGCTGGGCAATCCCAATTCTCTCTCCTGACCTCTCTGGTTCCTGTTCTCAAACCTGCTGGAACAGACCCTCTCTGCACCAGCACTGGGAATATTTTCAGCTGATTAGAGCCTTCAGCATTGTTGCATTCTGCTTCTCACCAGCATGTCTTCTTCACTTTGTCCCACATGTCTGGGCTCACCTCTCTTTCCCCTCACAAATCCCTCATCCATGAACTACTGGCATCTCTACCCACATATTTTTGTATCCACCTCAGCAGGAAATCAATGCACCTTGAAGAGCATTGCAAGCAGGTCAAACTTTATATTCCTACTGAAAAGTCTTAGCACTGTTGCCTCAGATTCAGCTGCAGTTCAGCCTCTCACTTTCCTCCCGTTAAATACAATTTTATTTGATACCTCAAAATCAAATTCCAGGAAATTCCATATGGTCTTGTTGTGAATCATGAGCCTAATGTGTGTCTTCTCTGAATACTGACTTGGCTTTGCACAAATTTACAAAGAATGTGCTCAGAATAAAATCTTGCATTGACTTCCCTGGAAGAAAATGAGGATTTTTTTAGTTTGTTGTCAGTATAAAAAGACAAAAATATTTTGTAAAAACAAAAGAGGATGTTTGGGAGATTCCTGTGGATTGAAATGAAAATTATAAACACAACTGTGTTCCAGCAGAATTGGAAGTTTGATTCCAATGTGCATCTTTTAAATAGATTAATTTATTTTTAAAATGAAATTTCGGAAGAATGTCAACCAGAAGTGGTTTTTATCTGAGAAATGGGAGGTGCAGATTTTCAAACTCAGATCCCACCATCCTATTTGAATCCAGCGTTGAGAGAAAATGACAGAAACTCATGAAATAACTTGGTATTCAATCTTCCTTTTTTTAATAAAAACACCCACGAAAGTGACCTATGCAAAATAATAAAAACAATGTGAAGGTCACCCTCCACTCTAGAGAAGCTTGAATAGTCAGTGACTGTAATAAGTGAGTATCCTTTCTTCTATTTTTGACATCAATAGCACAGTGACCATCAGAGACACAGACTAGGACAGTGCTAATGAAAGACATTTGGGGTGCCTGGGTTTTTTTTGCTATTGAAAGTCATGAGATTCTGTCAGTTGTACTGGAGGCTGTTTTGTTGGCAGTAGTTGGATCTTCTTTTTTTTTTTTTTTTTAACATAAGAAAAGTTGAATAATATGCAGCAAATTGAATGACAGATACAATTTTGAAGGCTAAACCCTAAAACCTTTAAGCAGTGATTTAAAAGCTAATTATTATGGATATAGCCATTCAACATTCATTTCTTAATATTGTTCCCTCAAGAAATAGTGATTTAGTCAACCAATTATTTTATCTCTTTTAGGGATACTTTCTTAATTGCAAAACAATCTAAAAATATAATCAGCATGCTAAATACATGTGGTATCTTGTTTAGAATGCCATGTTGGAGGAAGAATGCAATTAAACTGTCAAAATGTAATTGTTTCTCATATTTAATTTAAAGAGGTTGATTCACATTTGCTTTTCATGTTTAGGAGTTAAAAAACAAAGCAAGCTACTAGTACAGCTACTAGTTTTTAATAAATACAACTTAAGCTCGGAGCACTGAAAAAAGCTGCCTCTGTCATGAGCTGTTGCTACCAACAGATAGGAAAATATTCCCATTTTCCACTCCTCAAGTAATTGCATTCTCCTGCCTATGCAGATGCAAACAGATATTTTCACCATGATGTCAAACCAGCCACCTTTTACTTCCAGGTCAAAATAAGTGTATCTTTCTCCTTTTCTTCTAAGTGTCATGCTAGTTCTGTGATCTTTTTTTTTTTTTTGTACACCTTTTTTTTTAGGTAGCAAACGACTTTTTAAAGGTTGTATGACATCCAGTTAAGGAAAATCTTTGAGTGAAATTAATCCAAATCTGCTGGGCCCTAGTCAAGTTGCCGGGAGCTTTTCAATCCCACTTATCTCCTGCACAAAGATAGAAGCCCTGTGGAATCAGTAGCACTGGGAATTAACTCCAGATCTTAGATGGGGTGGAAATCTCCTGAGCACCATGCTGGATTTCAGTTTGTGGTAGTAAAGAGGGTATCACAAATTACTCCAACCTACTCACCCCAAAACCTTACACTTTGGGTACTGCTGCCTTCAGAGGTACATTTTCAGGTGAACTGCCATGAAACACACACACAAATGCAAGAAATAAACATTTCCAGAAGCTCATGTCTGTTTTTCCATGGATATATTACCTAACAGTTTATTTGGAAAATTATACTTCTTTAAAATACTATCATTAAATTAAAACTATCATTTTCACATTTAAGTGAAAATATAGAGTAAATGAATTTTAATGGATTATGAATTTAATGTTATTGTTTCTTGTGTGTTATTTATATCCTATATATACTGTCACATGTACAGACTGAGTGTTTTTAGATTATATGTTTTGCCAATTCTGTAACTGGTACAATAAATAGAACTGGTAGATTGTTATCCCATCTATGGTGGCAGCCTTAAGAGAGGGCTGAGAACTCAGCTTAGCATGTGGGTTTCCCACCTATTTGTTGCCAACAGAGCAGATTTGCATTTTTATTTATATATTTATATATTTATATATTTATATATTTATATATTTATATATTTATATATTTATATATTTATATATTTATATATTTATATATTTATATATTTATATATTTGTATATTTATATATTTATATATTATTTATATATTTATATATTTATATATAAAAAGGCAGGATCTAACAGAAAAATGGTTAGAGGTCTGTCTGCCTCTATCACCTAACATCTTCTCCTTATAATATTCTCCTTATTTCGTGTGAGCTGCTAACTGGGGAGAATTCTGAAGTACTAAACAGACTCTGGTCAGCAAAATCTTGGATGTTTACAGTTATTGCCTAAGCTGAGTGTTCATGAATTTGCACAAAACTGCAGAAGACACATCCTTTACTATGGAAAGAAATCCCTGGTGAATGTTTTGTACCACAGTCTTACTCAAAAATCTAAGCCCAGGTAAGACATGCAATGTGGACAAAAGTCTGCTCGTGCAGTTGATGGAATTGTTGATTTATATGAAAAGTTCAGGGTGACTTTATGGCCCAGGCCCTACCCAGAAATGCAGTGTTGGGCCTGTAGCACATCTCAGTATAATTTGCATGAGATCTGATTCTCAGGTAGCACCTAGGGAGCAGCAAGAAAAATGACACCAAGCCATACTGTCTAATTAAAAACTTATTTTATTTGGCCTTAGCCTGTGAAACCAGCTTGTATCCATTTTTTTTTTTTTTTGGCTTGCACCTGACCCACTCTGCCCCACCATAAGAAGGAAAATAGATTGTAGGAATCCAGGAGTCTCCAGCAGAGCTGACCTGTGCTTCCTGCATGGCTTTGCCTCTTCCATGGCAGCATGGAGAGCTGGAGGGCATCCAGTCTCCTGGGGGAACTGTGGTCTGGAATACACCAGGAAGCCAAAAGTTTGTTCTTTGAGGCACTCCCAGCTCCTTCTCTGCCACCTTTCCCAGCTAGCAAGCTCCAGGATAAAGAAAAGCAATGTTGCTGCCAGTTTCCCTCTCTGTGTTATCACAGGACCACGAAGGGACTTTCAGGATCACTTAGCCCATCTGTCAAAACCCAGCACCACCATCACCACCCCTGAACCAAATCTCCAAGTACCCCATGCAGATGGCTCTTGAGCTGTTCCAGAGACAGTAATTCCATCACCTCCCTGGGCAACCAAAGGTTTCACATTCTTTCAGCAATTTTTTTTTTTTTCCTGATATTGAGTTTTAACCTTCCTTGAGGCAACTTCAGGCCATTTTATCTCATTTTTTGACCTGAAACATGGCAGAAAGGACCAACACCACCTCACTCCACCCTCCTGCCATGGAGCTGCAGAGAGCAGTGATGTCCCCTTGAGCATCCTATTCTCCACACTAAACACCCCCAGCTCCCTCAGCTGCTCTTCACAGGTATCCACCAGACCCTTTACACCTTCACTGCCTCTTTTCATCATATTTCTGACCTGAAACCAGGGCAGCTGTGGGTATCAGCCACCACCCAGCCAAGGAAAAGCCTTCAGTCCACAGCTGGAGCTGTGGGAGGGGGCTGCACATTCACCCTTTGATCCTGCAAATCCTCAAATCCCCAACTCTCAGTGGCTCCAGCAGAAATGGAAGCACATTAAAAGTCCCCCATGGTCTATACACTTCTGCAATCACCCTCACCTGAAAAAAAAAACCCAAAAAAACAAACAAAAAAACCAACACTGAATTGCTTGTGCCAGGCCAGGCTTTGGCTCAACTCTGGGAATTTCATACAGGATTTGTGTCCTGTAAGAAGAGGCATTAGGGTTGCCAGTTTGAAATATGACAAAACCCAGGTGCCTTGGTGGAATGGACCCTGCCCACGCTCAGCTCCATCCACACATGTGTGGTGCTTGGGGTAACAACTGCCAAGCCTACAGTAAAAGAGGCCAGGCAGGAAGGCAGCCACATGGCTACTCTAAATGATATTAATAAGACTTTATAAAAAAGTTAAAAGCACAATGTAGCTTTTCAAAGTGTTTCTCAGAGATCTCTACATATGTATAGGTGTTTCATGTCTATGAGATAGAGGCTTGGGGTAAATTTAATACAGTATTCTTTTCAGCCTAAGAATTTTTTATTATTTTTTTTTCCCCCCTGAAAGCTGTTGATATAAACTGGGACTCATTAAAAACACCTTGTGTTTTGCTTGCAGAGATTCTGAATTTATGTCATTTCCTGGATCATTAGGAAATAATGTAGCATCAGCAAATGTTCTGGAGGAGCCCTATCTTGCAAGAAACAGAATATTCCTGCTGCAGTGGATGGCAGTAAAAGGGTGCTTAGCACCTTTCAGGAGATGCTGAGCTTCTCTGCCCAGCCAAAGTCCAGAGATAGCATTCCCAAAGGACAGATACAAGGATATTAAAAAAGACTTTGATCAAAGAAATATTGCTTCTTTCCTCCTTTCACTAAGCAGATGTGCAACGTGTCTTGGGAAAGAAATAGAAAAATTCCTGAGTGATTTATTTGATGAACCTAGTTTTAACCCAGGTTATTGCATGCCTGATATGGTGATGCTGGTTATTAGTTTCCAGTTGAAAATGACCAGATAGAGAACATATTCACTTCATCAATATAATACATTTATTGGTTGTCAAGAGAGTCACATCACACAGATATGTAAATCTGTCACTTTGTCTTAAAAGTGTATTTCTCTATTACAATGTTTCTTGATGTATGTTTTAAGGCAGTAAGGCCTTTTAAATATTAAAAAAAAAAAAAAACAAGACAAGGGGGAAGATTTGTCTATTCAATCACAGGATTTAAAACATTAAAAGCAGATGCATCATTTATAAAAGTAGGATTTTATCAAATGTCATAACAAATGAAAGAATCATATCTACCATATGTAGATATGTGAATTAAAGAAACCTTATTTCCCAGGAAAATTAACAAACTCTTTTGCTAGCCTTAAGGTGGATTAGTCCATGGTGCTGGTTACTAGTTGACCACAAATCTCAATTTGCTGTGTCAAAAGTAAAGCAGAATAGATTATTTGTTTAAAATACTTAAAAAAAAAAAAAAAAAAAATTAGTCTGTTTATAAGTCCATGGCAACAGTTCTAATTTTGAAAAAAAATACATAGATGAAGGAAGTCAAAGAAGTTTAACTGTAATTAAATTCTGTTCTTCACCATTAAAACCTGTCAGAACTATGAATAACAAGAAATATTCAAATTAGCAAGAAATTTGCTACATCAATATTTATCTCTTCCAAATGTGCAAAGCTGAATTTTTCAAATTGTGATGACATTTTATATTTCAAAACAAAAAATAACACCTACAGCTCAACTTATTATGGTGCAAATCCTTCACAAGGGTCCAGTTCTGCAGTGGGGTGTAAAAACTACCCCTGATCTGGAAGGGTAAGAACCCTGAAAAAGAATAATTTTGTTCTGTTAAACTTTTTTTTTTTGGTGATAGGACAGAGCAATAAGGTACAGAACCCACTTGGGTCAACATGATGCCAACAGTGATCACGGTGATATTTGTATCAGGCTCTAAAGAAGCTTGACAATGTAAGCCTGAAATGATGATAAATGAGAAGAAACACTATTTATTTTAATTTTCCAATAGTAAATTACTTAGTATGTGTTAGGTATCACAGCACAAATGCAGAGGAACTGCATGAGACCTCCATTTGCCACAGAAAGAAATTCTGTCTCTGAATGGATCCCACACTCTGGGCCTCCTCCAGCAGACCCTCCATATGTAAAACTGCCACTGAACTTAAAAAAACTTCTCTGTTTGCAGTGCCCCTGGAATCAGTGCTGTGTCATCTTGGTTAAAACACATGGTAATTCACCAGTGGTTGTCCTGGCTGAAAAGGATATTGGTAGCACAGAGGAGAGCATGTACCCCCCATGGACACTTTATCCAGGATCTCTCCATCCTGCAGAGATTTCCAGGTTTTGCACGGTTTAGCTGCAGGATCCTGGATGTAGCAGCACTCACACAACCCCTCCCCTTTCCCAGCAGAGGGAACACACCCTGGGAATTTATTTGGGTTTTGTGGTAACCCCACTGGTGACCCAGGGCTGTGCAGTTCCCTCCAGGGCTGCCTCAAAGGATGGGGCTCAGCTGTGCTGGGGGAGTTCACAGGTGGTCAGTAGCTAGCAAAGAGTTGTGGTTATGGCTCAGGATAAAAAAATATCCTTCCTGATATGCAATGTATAGATTGCCTGCCTGTGTCCCATCCCCTGCTGCACCTGCCTGTCCCTTTCCACCTCACCCCTGCTGGCCCTTTACCTCTGCCCTGTCCTCTGTCCCTGCCCTGCTCCTGCCCCTCCAGCATCCTGGCTTTCCCCTGGCTCCTGTCCATGCACACACTCCTGCCTGCATGCACTGAGCATAGGAGTAGTAGTAGCTTTTATTACTCTCAGTTCTTTATTAATGCCACATGTGCTGTTGTAAGGTTAAGTTATTAAGTGATATCCAATAATTGTTTCTGCTCTAAAGTGGACATTTCATTTAACTATACTCATGTGGATCTGTTTCAGTATCATTTATCACGACCACATTTAAGGAAAGATTTCAATAGGCCATTTCTCCCTTTCCTTTCTTTAACGTAACTAGACCTAAAAGGTCCCAGTCAAAAATTAAATACAATTACCTTTGCACCAGCATAAGGGAATGTGGGGCTTTCATGCACTTTGGAAGTTAAAATACAGATTTTACTGGGCTATCATCTCTGCTGCAGAGTTAATTTTACTGTATGTGTGCACTTGCTGGAAATGCTTACACGAAGGCATACAATGACCTGTTTAGTTTGCAGAAGAAAATGATGTCATTTGCAAGTAAGCTTTCAGCTGTGATATTTTATAATTGTTTAGATGAAAACCTGATAATCCCCTACTCCTTCACATAAACTGCAATCCATCTTAAAAACTGTGATAATTCATAAAACCTACAGCTTAATAAACTAACAAACCCCAGGCCTATGTTATTTTAAGGGAAGTCAATCTTTGATCAGTCAAGCTGAAATGGGTCTGATAAGTGGAGGCCTTACTCACAGGGAGCAGCACTCCAGTTTGTTATTGCTATTTGCTCATCATCCTCAAGTGCAAAATAAGCAGAAGTCTTTCCGAGCTTCTTATCTCTTTTCACTTTCTTCTCTAGATCTCTGTCGCTTTAATCCAGCATGTCTGCTGCTGGTTAACAAGGAAATCCTGTGTCAATTATCGCCAACAACTTCCTGCTGTGAAGCTGTGGGGAATCAAAGCTTTTGAGAGCCTTTTTCACACCAGAGAGTAGTGCAGGGCCTAATTAAATGGCCCTCATATCCTGCAGCCTACTGGTGGCCAAATGATAGAGAGCTAATGAATGATAACCTAATTTTTTTTTTCCAAGAATTGTTTTGATTCTTCTGGTCAGTTGTGCTTAGTGAGTGGCAGCTCATTGTTCACTCTTAGGGCTGAGGAGGGTGTCAAAAGGTGGAGCTGGGGAGAGATACCAATCTGCTGGGTTTATTGTGTGCACATCTTCGATTATATAAATATATATATTGCATATCGGGAAGGATATTTGTTAAAATTGCTTTGCTGAAATGTGTTGCCCTCTTTCCTTGATATGAATTGCTTTGGTGACTCTTATACACATGTGGGCTGCAAAATTGTCCTATAAATCCCCCTCATAAATGCTATCGCTGGAATATTATTTTTACAGAATCACAGAATAAGGTATCTGCCATCGCTCGTGCACAGCTGCCCCAGTTCCTCCTCCTCTCTTTTTCTATTTTTTTCCCCCTTTCTAAAATATTTCTATGAAGAACTTGATCTGCTGCCCAAACAAAACTGCAGCTTTTGTATGGCTGCTGCTTAAGATTAACTAACCCCATGCTTAAGTTGCACATAAAAGAAATCCAAATTCGTGCGTCTCGGCTGGGTTTGGGCTCAGACAAGCCCTGTGTGCCTCTGCCTGCACAGGGATGCTGATCTCTGATCTCAGTGCCCCATGCTGAGCACAACTTGCAGCACTGCACTGGTGACCAGCAACAAAAGAACCTCATAGAAAAGGAATAAATAAAATACCTGAGCAGTTAGCAAGGTACTCGTATTTAGTCCAGTTGTTCATTTCTGAGCGTCCTATCCTGGTGCATGTGCATGAGGTGACAGACTTAGAGGTACCATGGGAGAGCTAACTTTGAATTTCCTGACTTTTATGGTTTTACATTACAACTTTAATGTTCCATTAGTATCGTTTTTTTGTAGTTAATTTCCTTAGGGAGCTTGGAAGAGTTCAGGTTGGGGAGGGTTTTTTTGTTTTATTTTTTTAAATAAAAGCAGGGGGTTGGAGAAAGATGGTCAAATCTGCTCAGCTGCCTTAAAATAGGATTTTGTAGGACTTTTTTTTTTTTTTTTTTCCCTTGAGAAACAAATACAAAAAGCCAACCAGAATTATGCATGCCTGCTTTCAAATTCTGAAAAGTTCAGGGTCTGTCCTGCCCCACTCCAAACTTAGAGTTCTGGGTGAAACTAGCTGACTTAAGATCCTGTGTTAAGATTTTTTTAAGTGGTTTTGGTTTTTTTTTTAGTGCTCTCTGGGTCAGGTGAGTAAGAACATACCATGGGTATAAAGAGTTCTCTCCTTTGGACTGTGAGCATTGTGAGTCAGGCCTTTCATTTGTTAATTTTTTTCAGTAAAAATTTCAAGATTTTTTTATTTTTATGTGCTTGAGGCTTTTAATGTTCAAAATTCTAGTTTAGCTGGATGCAGAGGAAGTTAAATTTGAATCAAATTGAGAAGTTCCCCATAATCACATGACTCCATGGGCTGTGGATTCAGGAAAAACACGTGTGATTAAAGTTATCAAGAGCCAAGCAAGAGGTTTCACAAAATACCTCCATTTTCCTTTGCATTCACTGACACAATGAGCATTTATTACTCATGGAGTGCAAATTTTATTTGCTAGTTTTGGAGCTAATTAAATAGTTTCATAGTTCAGTTCAGGATATTGCCCATTGCAGTGCATTGACACGTGATTTTTGCTATACAGCTGATGCAATTCTCATGTATATTTATTTTTTTTTTCCCATGGATATAGTTTTTCCTTTCAAATAGGATTGAAAAACCCCAAACACACTAATTAGAGTTTTTACCAAATCTGATAGCACAGTTTTTATTAATTTTTCACTCACAAACTCCCTCCACCCCACTGAAATAAAGCCTTGAAATACCTGTTTCCCTTAGACATTAATAGTGCTGGTAGATATTTTTTAACTGATGACATACAGAGATGAGGTTAGAAAGAAATTGATTTTAAACAGTCATTCTGTGCTTTCACTAAAAGTGCCAAAAATGTTTTAGGGTTTACAAATGATAGCCCGGATTTTAATTCCACCTTCAACAGTATAAATTTAATACTCTGCATAAACCAGATTTTGATCTGTATTTTTCAAAATTTCAAAGGTATTTTTAATAAAAAAATCAATATATACACCTTCAAATCCCTTGGGGAGGTTTACCTGACAATGTAAAGGGCTTAACAGCTCCAAGGATTTGATAATAATTCACTACAAGAATATTCCAGCTAGTTGTATTTGTTTTTTCTTCCCAGGCCTAACCTATTTCTTTTATTAAAAATGATAAAGATTTGATTGTGCCTCTATTTTAAACGTAATTGCACCAGGTCTGATACAAATTTATTAATTTTTTTTTTCCTCTCCTGGTCTGCTGCTCAGATGGAAGCAGAGAGTATTTGCTTCTATTCACACCATACACCAAACTATGAATATTATTTCAGTTATGATTTCCTATGTGTCTGTACTAAGGAAAGAGTGGAAATAAAGGACAAAACCAATAAAGATTCAAAACCAAAAGCATATGTATGGGAGAGTAATACACAAAACAAAACAGGGGCTGTTAAACAGATGACTCTGCTGAATTGTAAAATATTCCACGTTTTGGCAACTTTGAAATGCTACACTTTCTATATTTCATCTATTAATCATTTGTAGGGACCTTTTTTGGTTAGCCAAAAGACAAAGTATTCCCTAATTGCCTTACTGGTCGTGTGCATGTAACTCCAGCTATAACTACATCAACAAATATGATGGAAAAACAAGGAAGTGGCAATAAATTAAAAATTATCAGCCACCAATAAGCATCAGAAAAAAATGACAGATTCTTAGGCAAGTAGCAATAAACTAGACTATAAAAAATCAGGAAACAGACTGGCTGAGTGTCTAGAAAATGCTAGGAATAAAAAAAATGGACAATATTGATGGAAAGTTTTCAGACAAATATTAATTGCTTCACCACTGAAATGAAATAATGGAAAGCTAAAAAAATCTTAGCAAGTCTGTAAGAGACAAATCCCAGCAGATCATGTGCAGACAAAATTTCCAACACCAAATAAAATGTTGTTCCCTCTTAGGTTCCACATTACCAGCTCCCTTTGGGAGGGTTCAAAAACTGACAGAACCAGTTATTCCAATTAAAAAATAATACTAAGAAAGTATCTGCATATTAAATAACACAGCTGTAAAGTAAACATAAAAGTCAGCAGAAGAACAGTAAAAATACCTTTGCTCATGGCAATATGCAATTCATTTAGTGCCTGCAGAGTATCACTCATGAGTCCTTTAAGTACTGTCACAACAAATCATTGGAAACTGATGAATACACAATCCAGGATCCCAAACAACAAACTATTACAAACTATCTATGTGTGAAAAGACTGCTGGAAATTCCTCTAAGCCTCTGTAAATAGCTTTGAGTGAGACTGGTTGAGGGCCAGATGCCCACCAGAGGCAAATCCCAGTTTTTAACTTCATTATGGCTGTGCATCTCCTGCCCTTAAAGGCTTTTCCTTTCTGAAAATGTGAAGCCTTAGTTTTTGTCTCTCCAATCAGGAAACAAAGGCAATGTTGCCTCTTGGTCCAGCCAGAGTATATGCAAGGTAATAATACCATAAATATGATGTGAAGTTTTAAAAACTGGATAAAATTTAGTGGTTGCTCTTCAATAGCTCTTATGGAAGCAGAGCATCAAAATGAAAAGGCAATCCAAATTGGCCTGGGCAACATGATCTCACCACAAAGTTTACATTTAAACTTTATGTTCCTTTTTAGAGGTTTGTATTTTATACAGAGTATCTCCAAGAGCTCCACAATAGCAGCAGAAGAGCCAATACAGTTATATGTGTATTACAAACACATGGCACTTGCTGGCTTTCTCCAGCTGGAGACACATCCTGAGGTGTATGGGGGGGGAAAAAAAGAGAGAAATATTTTTTAAATCTTAAAAGGGTGCATTTTGTCTTTTGGGGTTTTTTTTGCATTTCAGAATATGTTCCCTTTTTTCCCCTCGACTTCCCAAACTACCTCATCTGTAAAATGGCCATATAAATTTATTTATTTTATATGTAATCATTAATCAACCCATTGAGTAGTAGGGATATTCAGATTAATGACAAACAAATGCAAGTTACCAAGTATTCTATTACTTTAACTATATTTGGAATGCTGATGTTTAGTGAATTGAGGTGCCAGGATGGTGGAAATCAAAACAAATTTGCTAAAGCTGCTACAGAGCAGTGGGGGGAAGGGATGTCTGAGTGCCAGGGATGTGGCTGACCCTGTGAAATAGAGATTCATGCTGCTGGTCACTAAAACTGCTTTAGGAAAACAGATAGACACAGGTGAGGGATTGTTTCAAGGTGAAAATGTGGCTGAATAGTGAAAACCTTGCTCCCACAGTGGGGCTCAATGCACTGAACTGAGCAGAACTCAGGCATTCGAGTAATTTAAGCAAAGCACAGCCCTTTGAAAGCACTTTCCATCCACTGAAATGAGATTTGCTACATTTGGAGATTTTAGGGCAGGGTGACTCTACAAAAAGTGCTAAAAATTTTTGAGAAGAGCTGTTTTTTTCCTTCTGATTTGCAGGATGTTTCCTTATTAGAATTTGGATTGTCCCCTCCCCCCAAAGAATAAGCCACAGCTTTCCATAAGAGCCTAACTTTCTTTAAATGGTGGAAATTGTAGGAGAACAATCAAACACCTCTACTTCTTTTCCCTCTTACTTTTAACTGAAAAACAGAAATCTAAACGTGAGGGTATTTTTTAGGGAAATCTCAGGATTCTGAAAATATGCAGAGCATTTGAATTTACAGCGAAGCAGAGTGTCTCAGACTGATTCCCTTCATGATTTTCTCCCCTTCTCCTCTCTTTTTTTCCCTTCTTGTCTGAAACAAACTGATTATCAAGGCTTGCTCAGTCAGCCTAATGCTTTACAACACGAGGGACTAAACTCAGTAGACATTCTGCTTAGTTAACTGTGAACATCACATCATCCCTTCCAGGAATAGTGGTTCCAAATGTCAATAGCTGTTTTAGCCATGTTTGATAGGTAAAGTAATGTCTGAGATGGTGCTTCTCAGACCCCAGCTATAAATGAGGATTACCAACAATTTTTATGCATTTTATTATAAACTGAGACCAACTGTGAAGTGACACTGACATGTACCAGCAAAAAACCCGACAGAAATCAAATACTTTTCTATGCCAATTGTGCACAAAGAGTTGGATCTAAGCATTATTATAGCAGAGCCTTTCATGTTGCTATAGCCATGGTTGTGTTTGCATTTCCATCATAAAACCTATTTTCAGGGGGTTTATAACTCGGCTGTAAGAAATTTACTCTGTGCTCCAACTTGGCATAACAAGGTATCAGCTGGAGAGCTGCAGTCCTCGAGCTTTTACATTCCCTGTCTGCTGCAGGAAGAAAGGATTTGTTTCCTTACTTGTAGATGTTTGCTGAAATTCCTTCTGAAACTCAGGCATGCTTGGATGACCTGTCAGTCCAAGAGAGTGGACCAAAGCCTAGTTCCAAGTGTCTGCCAGCAGAAGTCCTGCTGGAGAGGAACTAGGGGAAAAGCACATGGATCTGGTTACCAGGAGATGTATGTGTGAGGAGGTTTTCTGAAAAACACCCCCAAATCAACCTTTTGGTGTCTATTCCCTATATTTTACAGGCTGGGCAAGAAACTGCTTGTCATAGCAGAAAAATGCACATTTTGCAGGATTGTGTGTTTGAGGGGAAAAAAAAGTGGGAGAAGTCAAGCAGGAAAAACTGAAAAAAAGAAATTAGTTTTTCAGAGAGTGGGGGAGCAGCCTGGCTTCTCACAGAATGGATTTAGACTGTAAGTCCAGTTCTGCTGCAGTGTTCTCTCTGAGCACAGGGACCACAGGGAGCTACAGCTGCTGTGCTGTGGGTGGTGGGAGAGCGAGATGGGATTTTTTTCAGCTCCTTTTCAGACAGCTGGAGCGTGAGAAGTTGGGAAATGGATGCATTAAAGCAGAGGCTGTGCTTAGCTCGAGCTGGTACAGCAGGTAATGGGCTCCCAGGGACCCCGAGAGCAGCAGCTGCACCGAGTTTCCCACTGGAGCCCTTCCAAGGAGCATGGCTTATTTCTTGGGGGACTGCAGGTAAGACTAGGAGTCAGGAAGTAATAAAATCTCGTTATTGCTATTTATTGTTAGTAAACATTTCTGCAATGGTGATGTGTGGAGGTGCCAGCCAGGTACTGGCTGTTTGTGTGTCTCGCTCTTTATCTCAGCGGGGCTGCTCTGTGGTTGAGCACCAGGAACATGCAGCCTTTGGATGTCTGGGCTTCCCTTTGACTTTGCATGGTCCTTTGTAAGACATCACCATCAGGAGGATGGGGTCTCATCTTCAGTCCTGCAGGAGGGTTTGGCACAGACATTTCGTTGTGTGACTGCACTCCTCGGTACCTGCAACACAAAATCACCGATTTAAGGAGGGAGTAGGGGAGGGGGTGGGAGAGCAAACAGATCTTACAAGCTGCAAAGTTACTATATCTACAAGGCACAGACAGAGCCAGAACCATGGGGAACACAGGATGGAAACAATCTGCAGAGCAGATTTGCCTGGAGCTATGCTGCCTTTGGAAGGAAATAGTGCTGGCAGCAGGGGAGGGGATGGGCAGGGATGCAGGGCTGCACCTGGGGGCAGGTACCACCTCTGCTGCCCACACCACCCTCCCTGCTCCCTGCTCTTACCAGGCTGAGATTCCCTCCACAGGGGACTAAGGCTAAGGTAATCCTGGTCCTTTTTAGACCTGACAGTCCCTGAAGAACTTCTGGAGGAGTGACAGGATTTGTCTGTGGCACAGGGGTTGAGTATCTCCCTCCCTTTACCCATCAAGTGATTTTTCTATTCCTTCCCATTTGTCAACACATCTGGGTGGGAAAGGATGTCAGGGGCTGGTGGGGAAATGTTCCTCCCAGGCAGGAGGAGAAAGATGTCCTGCCTGCCCTGGGCTTTCCAGCCAGGCCCTGTGATGCTAGAGGATTCAGGGGGACACAGATGGGTGCAGGGACCAGGAGGACCATGAGGATTTGGTGGCCAGAGGATGGCACCTGTCAAACTGATGTCCCTCTCTCTCCCCACAATTCCCCACATCACTTTAAATCCACTTTGAAACACAATCACTGCATCCATTGCATTGCCTTGGGGCTCTGCTGTGCCCCTCACTTGCACAGGGCAAAGCAATGCTGCCCTCTCAGGGAAAGGACTGATTCCAGGCTAAACATCCTGAAATACCCTCAATTATTGTTCAGAATTATTGTAATTGTCTTTAAGTGTATGTTTCGTAGTTTATCTTTAAGTCACAGACACATTTGGTGTTTGTGTGTTTTGTAAATGCAATTTGAAAATCTAACACGTAAGATAAATTTTCCTAACAAGATGTGATAGAGAATTCATGGCAGGCATAATAGGCTATCAAAGGAAATGCTGCATTTGGACCTTTTGTGCCATATATGTGAAATGTGCAAAGTGATTATACATAACAAAGTTGTCCATTTATGAGATGAATGCTGCTAAAAAAAAGTCTTCTGATATTCTGATTGTGTCAGGTAAAAATTAATCCTTGCTGGGCCAAATTCACCCTGGAATAACTTAATTTTATCATGGAGAATGCATTTATTCTGTTTATTTAAATATTTTATATACTGCAAATAATACTATGATAAATTTGTATCATGAGATGATTTCCTAAATTATCTTAAAAAAATAACCAAACATTTAATTTGGTCTCAACTCATATTTTAGTATTTGGCTTATATTTAATATTTGACTTACATTTTAACTAAAATTTAATTTAAAATTTTAGCTAAAATTTAGATATTAAGTCAAGATGAGATTTCACATAAATCCATTGTAAGAGTAAAAAATTAACACACCTGTTCCACAGAAAGCAAAGTAACCATGATAAATTACATTTATTGCAATGAGCTTGAAGCACATCCACCCTACCTTTAGGACTCTTTAATACATCCTTGGGGTTGGATTATTTTTAATTGGTACATATTTCTTTTGACAGTGACAATTTCTTAAGATATGAATGGTGTTGCCCTAGGAATTTTGAAAGACTCCTCTTGGGTTTTATTTGCAATGAGAAATACTGAGAAAAAGGAATTAACAAGCAGCGGTTACCTCTCAGTTCACTAAATATGGTTTTACTCTTTATGAGCAAGGGTTTTTAACAATGCTGTGAGATACTAAAATTATTTTTAACCATGTTGTGTCCATGTCTACACAAAGGGCTGAACCACATCCAGCTCTACGTGCATGAAACACTTTCAGACAGGAGATGTTCTCTGGTAGACTTACACTTCTTCTTTACCAATCTACGCTAAATTCTGCTTAAATAACCAGGAAAACCAAAAAAAAATCTCCTTTTCCTCTTCCCATTTCCACAGACAATCCTCTTCTACAATTTCAGTGACCAGAGCCCCATTTATATGCTGGTGGGTGTAGTAGAAAGAGCATGATGGGCAGAGTTTCCTCCACCTTCTCCTTTTCCTACCAAACCAGCAGCATGGGTGAGGCTGGCTCCCATCCTCCTCCTGCCTTTGCTCATCCATGGATGTCTCTCTCCTCAGAAGATGGGTTTCACAGGATGCATAACCTTTGCCAAACTGTCATAGCAACAACCGTAAAATGGCTACATCTGCCTTTAAATGGATTTGCTAGGACTTATGGGATCTTTTTTTTTTTCCCTTCCCATGTGAAAATGTACTTCCCAGGAATAAGAAATGGAAACCTGCAAGGAAAGGCAATGTGAGTTAACACTTACCAGCTGGAAGAGGGAGAGAGTGAGAGCAAATAGCAGCAAGTTCATTCAAAAGCTGTAGCAGCTTGTTTTTGTGAAATTCAAAGAATCAGTCCCAAAAAGGCAGGCTGGGGGAAAAAAAAATCTGTTAGATGGACAACTTTTTCCAGAGAGAGTTAATAGAGACCAGACAAAGAGGAAGGCACTCCCTGACCTCAGACACTTTGCTGCAGAATGAAAAGGCAGTACCAGCTGTATGAAGGAAGATAGTATCTGACCAGGCTGAAATAGCCCTGTAATATTTTACTTCTGCAATAGCCCAGGAACAATTCCAGAACTCTGACTGATTATCAGTCTAGTTCATAGCAGTCTTAAATTATAAGTGAAATGCATGGAACGCTAACATGAAAAATGCTATTACTCATGTTTAGAGGTAATGTATGCTTTAATATGGTGTGATAGGCTGTGTGTCAGGAAAGGGGTTCTGGCCACATCCTACCCCACACACCAATTATTCTGCAGGAACACTGGGATCACTCCAGCACATGTCCTTCTCCTCCTGCACCCCTAATGCCTGTCAGGGCCACCAAATTCACCCCAAGGGCTGGGCAAATGCCAGGGGGGCTCCCCTGAGCAGAGAGGAAGAAGCAGCAGCAGCTGGTACCTGTTACAGCTGGTACTAATTAATACACCTAAAAGATGCCCAGAAGGATAAGAGAGTCCTCCTCAGCAGATGCACCACGAGAGGAGATTACTCTGCCGGAAATGGCCTTAATCCATCATCAATAATACTTTGATTTATTCAGTTTTCCATTTGATCCTGAATCTCTGGGGGGTGTGTGTATCTCTCAAATGTTCTGAGAGGCAATAGTAACAACAAAAAGTACACCCAAGTTCCAAAACTGAAATTAAAATAATAACTTCAGAGATAGAGTTCTGTTTGCTCTCCCTGGGAAGGGACATCCTCAGCCTGTTGGAGGTGTAACTGCTTCTTCCATGCTGATCCCACCCTGGAAAAGGCCAGCTTGGACCAGGAGTGTGACAGTGGGGGCTGGTTCCTCCCCAAACCCCATCTCCCCACATCTGCAGCTCCAGACAGCATGTCCCAAGCCAGGCCTGCCTCTGTGGGAATCCCCTCTCAGCTTTTCCCCATTGTGCAGGAAAGCCTTAAATCCACAGGAATTCAGCCTCCAAAATATCCCCCAAACATCAGTGGTACCCCTGTAGCTGATGTGAGCTGCTCATGAATGCCAGTGAGTGTCAGCAGAGTTCAGCAGTGCTTGTCCAACAGAAATTAGTGATATCAAACATAATTATTTGCTCCTGCTGGTCTTCTGAAAGTTAGGGATGCAAAGTTTGGAAAAGTTTTCAGCTCTAAAATGTCAGCTCTAAAATACAAGGAAACGTCAACCTTCTCTTTTAACTTGTCATGAGAATGCAGAGAAAACAGAGGATATGAGTGAAGACAAAGATACCTTTCCAATAGTTAATTAGGAAGAAAAACCCATCAGGTCAGGGGATTTTTGCTGCTAAGGTTTTGAAAGTTTGTGTGTAATTAGATCATCAGGCACCATTAAAAACTTGGAACTAAAACTAGCCTCTTTTGAAAGGCACATATTGATTTGCAGCACAGGAATATATACTTTGGTATCCATAATTTGGCAAATCTGTGAAGATGTGGTCTTCAGATACTTTTAGATAGTCACAGATTATCATGAATTGTCCCATTATCCAGCAAAAAGACAGAAAAAAAACCTTCTTCTTACATGGTTGAATTACATATCCTGAGTTTCCTCCTCTGTTTACACAAATAGTATAAGAATTTGACAGAATGGGACAAATTTTCTCTTCCTGAGCAAGGCCAAAAACAGTTTAACAGACTAAATATTCTGATATTCTGATCACTTTGCTGTCTGCTGTGGCAAAGATTGAAAAGCCCCATGTGAAATCGTTATAGCCAGTGTCCATTCTGTATTTAAACCTGTATGGAGGTATCTAAGCAGAGGTTTGAACAGCAGAGGCTGCAAGGCAGAGTTAGAGGACAGTCATAAACAGCCAACAGTGTCATCATTGGAAACTTCAGGCACAGTTAATCACACAACATCTGTATTCACTCTCTGCTTTCTTTTCATGGTAGACCTGTAAGTTTTGTGCCCTGGAACCCCCAATACAAATACTGAAACCTGGTTTGGTGGTAAAACCATTGCTCATGCCAGGAGGGAGCAGCACAAGACCTTTAGACCCAACAATGTGTTCTTCAAATATCAAATTTTTGAAACAAGCTCCTGTGTATGAATCCCACTGAGCAGCACCAGGGATGAGGAAACTCCTGAAGGATTGCTATTTATCCCATGCCCACACTCCCACCTATATTTCCTCTCAATTAACAAGGGCTGCACCTCTGCAGCATTGCTTGGATCCATCTCCCTTTAAAAACTGGAATCCTTAACTGAGCAATGAACTCATCTCAGGATCTTTCACAATCAGTGAAAGCAAATTCCATTTTATTGTTGTCTTCTAACCCTAATATACAATTTCTCTCCCCCTGCATGCAGTCACACAACTTATGATAAGCAGAAGTCTTCTTAAAAGAGGTAAACATGAGAACATTTCTACCTTTCACTGGCTTCAAAGTTCCTTGGCATTCACCTATCACCTTTAGCTCTTGTCTCTCCTCTTATTTTCTTGTTAGGCACCAGCTGTTCGTCCTCTTATCTCCTTTCAAGAGCAAAACTACAGGCTTACCTCAGGTTTATAAAAGTGTCCATATCCATTCCCTGGCTTGTACATTTTTCTCTAAAAACATTCCCACACAGAGGTGGCACTTGCAAAGCTTCAGAGAAGGTTTATGTTCACTGGAGGGCAGCTTTGGATGAAGTTTCCCAAAGATGAAATTCACCAAGGCTCTTCTCTGTTCTCCTTTTAATGCACAGAGGAGACCACAGACAAACCCACCAAGAGGGGCTGGCTGCAACAGGGACATCACAGTACAAGAGTTCTGTACAGTTGCTCTTCACAAAAGTTCTATACAGAAGTCATTACTGCATGTCTGAGAAATGCTTGCACCAGCACTTAAAAAACTCTGGTTATTTAAGGACTGATTCTCCATCATATTGAAGCTTGGTATGATTTTTGTTCTCAGCAAGATTTCCTTTCAGCTACTCTGTTTGATGACAGATGTACATTTCTATAAATAAAAACCTTACAACTTTAAATAGCTGAACCACTGATTTTGAAGATATGTTTCATAATATGCACACAAACACTCCCATGTGAGTAAAACAGCCAGAGCAAAGAATTAATCATATAACAAGTTAACCATGGCCTTATTTGCCTTATTTAACTTATTCACCCTAATTGTGCTGTTCATTAAACATACACAATGGAAGATTGAAATCAGAAGTGAAAGAAAAAATCTGTTCTAACAGCTGAAAAAAAATTTGCCCATTTAAATGGCTAATCCTTCTCCATGGTGTCTGGGACTTGGGGGGAAGACATTTTAACATGACTGAGCTATTCCTTTTCATACTTTACCTTTTTTGGCATTGGACTTGTTTTCGTTGTTTGAAGAGGTAGGAAAAAAGGATGCTTAGAAAAGTTCTGGAAATACATTAATGTAAAATTAGAAAGAGAAATGAAACAAAGCCTTACATGTTAGTGGAGAGCACGATGAACCTCCTGACATTTTGAACTGTAATAAGTAGCTGTCTGCTCAGTTTCTTCTGTTTTACTAATAACATGTTAGTATTAATAAAGATGAAGTGAAGCCCTCCCCAAAAGTACAAATGCAGCCAATTAACAAGTAAATATCCCCTCACTTGGCTATCAATTGACACTAGATATGAAGTTCATGTTAATAATGAATTTGTGGGATAGAAAGAAACACAACCCTGAAGATGAGCTTCCCAATGCCAAGGTTCATGGCTAACGTGCATCACAGTATTCAGTGCTAAGAAAAACAAGGAAAAAAAGCCAGGAGATTGCACAGCCAACTAATGGGGTGATGTGGATAATCAAATCTGCTGTTCATCAGAAATAACCCTGGTGACATGGGGATAAAATGCAGGTGAATGTCAGGGAGTGTCAGTGCCATCCTGAGCGCTGCAGCAAAATTCTGACTGTAGATAGGATCAGCAAACTGGTGTTCAATGGCTTCTCAAGAGCAGCTGCTGAAACTGAACTCCAAAATCCAGGATATTTTGGAAAAGAAGGGTCAGATTTCCCCAGCAGACCTTGGCCAGAGGGTCTCAGTGCACTCTCCTCAGACCTACCTGCACATGTCTGCGTTTCTCTCCTTGATGTCAACGGGAGTTCCCTGCATGTGGGGAAGAGCTGAATACTACTGTCAAGATCTGCCACGCAGATCTGAGGGAAGAATTTTTGTCCTTAAGTGTTGAAAATGTAATGATCTATTTGATAGTGAGAAAAAAAGACAGAAACAGTATGAAGATTTTTAAAAGAAAACACACACACACAGAATCTGAGCAGCCTTTGAAGTCAACGGCTTTGAAATAAAAAGCAGCCACTTTACCAGCCTCATGAAACATATTTTGTTAACATTCTAGGTGTTGTATTTAAAACTGAATTGCCCAAATTTGGCCTTCAGAGGCTCAAATATGACTGGAAGGAGAGATGTTATCGGTGAGTCTCAGGATATTATCAGTTGTTTTAAATGAACTTAATGTACGATAGCACACTAGGAGATCTCACAAGGCCATTTCCAAAGGAAAAGATTCTGGGGCTCACTGGAAAGTAACTTTATTCCTCTGTTCTTCTATCAGAACAGCCACTGAGGCTCTTGTTTTACAGGACATATTTGATCCTTTTGAATGAATTAATGTTGGGTTTTCCAAAGGGATTTAAGATTGATGAGGGACCAAGCACAACTGTCCTTTGATGGGATTTGGGAGCCTAACTGATTTAGTCTCCTTTAAATGACTCAGCTGCCATATAATTTGTTGCTGGTTATTTTGAGTACTGCAGGTAAAGGGCACTAATGATGTTGGCCTGAAAGGAGAAAATTGCATCTGAGGAAAAAGGCATGTCCTGGTACATTCACTAATCCCAGAGTGGTATAGAGACCACCTCATTTTAACTAATGTATTGAAATGTGGAGATTAGTCTCTCTATGTGGTAGATAAATTGCATTAACATGATTAAAAACCCCAACTAAACTGAGGCTCCTTTTATACTTAATAGGGGGTCAGACTTCATTAGGCCTTCAGTGAAAGCAGACCTGTTCATTCGAGGAGGTGGAAATTTGCCATCCTCTGAAATGCCAAATATCTGCGTGGACAAATTGAATCTCTCACTCTCACCCTTATGGGTGGGATTTTTAACTTTTTTTTTCTCCCCAAAATGGAGGGTTTGGGAAGAATGCTGTGGAAATGAAGGACTCTTGTTGAAAATATGTCTGCTTTGATGCTTTTGATAATTACATTCCTTGTGAGAGAAGTCTGGCTCACAGCAAGCAAGAGAAAGATAAATATTCCACAGAACCCTTATGATCTTATCATCTGGACTATTTGTTAGTAAAAGAGATACCTGCATATATACACTGCATACCTGTCATTCACATAAATGGAGGAACTCTGGACACAGGGAGAGAATTAATTCCTTTCTTAGCAAATATTTTTCTTCAATGGAACTATAACAAAACAGCTGCTGGCAGTTTTGGAGTAACACCTTTCCTTGTTGCTACCATGCCTTTGAGGAATTCTTTGAAGGATGGACTTCATACTTTACAGCATTTTTAAAAAGTACACACTAATTCTCTCCCTCTCTCTCTTTTTTTTTTTTTTTCCTTCCCCTCCAAAACTCACACATCTTTTAAACTCATACAAGAAAAATTAAGCCTATCAGTTCTTGCAACATTTAGTTTACATTGAAAATGATGAATGTCACTCCATGGAGAGGACTTGCTAGAATGTTAATTCTTTCTTTGGTTTTAAACCAAAGCAAGATTTATGAGTGCACAGATTCACTTCCAAGATGAAACAGAGAAACATCTGCAAGATGAGAATTTACTTGCGTTATTAGTGCTATTCTTTCTGCACTGATGAGTAGTACAGATAATCCCATTCATTATACACGTCCATAACTTTGCTTGCAACATTTTAACTCCTAAAGGATTCCAGCGTAGATCACAGCCACATCACAGCCACAACTTTCAGTCAAAAGGAGAACAGAAAACAGAAATATAGTTCCTGAAGCATTTGGCACAGTTCATGGGGCACTGCTGTCAGGGATCTCTTCTGATCTCACACCACTTAGGGGTGTAATTGAAGGCTTCCTCCTGGAGGTAGGCAAGATTTAAACTGGTCAGAGGGAATTAGGGATTTTGTAAGCAAAGTATCAGAATCATTTTTTTCTAGAGATGGATATTAAAACTGCCATTTTAAGAAACATAAGGGTGAATATTATTCTTGGAAGCATTACATAGTCTCAGAATGGTGCAGACTTTGTGACCTAAATGTCACCAAGTGCTGCCTGTGAATGGAAACCTGCATGGCAGTGCCAGTATAATGCGTCATCAGAAATAAATATTTTGCCATTCTTTAGGGCAAGAGGCTGGTTTTGTGCTCTGTAATTATTAGTGGTCAAGTCTACATGAAATGTTTTAAGAGTCTTTTAAAGCTGCTGTGCATTCCAGAGCTGTGCTCACTGAGAGGACCTCTCCTCTCCACCTGCCTGTGCAGCACAGGGAGAAGCAGAGCAAAGCTCAAATCAAGGTGCTGACATTTTCCTAGGAAATGTCTTGGGATTTTCAAAGAGGCTAAATGGACTCCCACTGAAATTTGGGTGTCTGCCTCTCCGAGGCTTGTCTGAAAATCCCAGGCTAATATGTTAAGAAATATTCTGACTTCAAAAGAGGAGGATATGCAACCATAACCACTCAGGGGTTCTGATGCTGATAATACAGTACTTAGAGGGGACTGCTCATGCTATCCAGTATGATAATACCAGAATTCACAAGAAAGAGCTGTGAGCCTCTAGCACTTACCAGCTGTAATACTGAACAGATTACACAGAAAAATCAGGCAAAAAAAAGTAATATGCTTTCACCTCACAGCAAGAAACGCTGAAGTTCAGGAAGAGGAAATGTGTATTAAGAGAGCAGGTTAAAAATCTACATTATCCCAGACTTTCATGAAATCAAAATGATAGGCACGATGCTAAGTTATTATAATGTATTTATTACCAGAATTGCTTTCATATTTAACTGATTTGGCCCATCTTGAGACCTGTTTTAAAATGCACCACCTTGTCCACCTTTCCATTTTCATATGAAAAACAGGAAAGCAAAAACTAATTTACTCAGGGAGACACATCGACTGTTTGCCCGTTTATCTCTTACAGACCACCCCTCAGTCCAATGTTGACAGTACATGATATTCCATTAATCTGCCTAATGAAAATTTAACCAGTGTTATAAACAAATAATTGGCTATTATCCTCTCAAAGATCCCGAATAAATTACTTCTGCTTATTTTTTTTTTTTCCCTCTTCTCTCTCTGTGCCTCTTCCCCCACTCCTGCCCCCACACAAAAGCCGACTGATGTTGTGGGAGAAGAAAAAAATCACTGTAGCTGTCACTGTGCTGCTGCAGGCAGTGAAACCTGGGCTAGGCTTAAGGGATGCTCTCACTGTGGCCCTGCACTTGCCTGGCTTTAGCTGTGGGGTTTTGAAGAGGAGCTGGACTGAGTGTTAGAGCTGCATCCCCATTCCCACCCCATCCCCTGTTCTCTGCTCCTCTGATCAATCCACCTGCAATTACAGCCCCATCTTCTCCAGCTTCCTGCACAAGAGGCACAGCCACCTTTCCCTTATCACCCTGGCTGCCCTTTCTTCCTCTTGTGTGTGGGGGAAAGGAAGGATTTTTTCCCCTTTAATAATTAAAGAGTGAAAAAACCTCTGCCCATTCAGGGCAATGAAGGTTGCAATGCACAGGGATGCCTGGTCCTGTGTCCACCTCCAGCTGCTGGGGGATGGGATGAGTTCTGCTGCTCTCCTGCTCCCCTCCCAGGCCTTTACCCATGAAATGAGGAAAAGACTTTGATAAGCCAAATATCTGACTCTTTTTTTTTTTTTTTTTTTTTTTTTTTTTTTTTTCAGCCAGGAAGATGTGAATTACATGCAATTCTCAGAACAGTTTGTAAAAAAGTGCTCACCAGATATATCTTTGCAATATTCACAGTATTTCTTAACAGGCAAGGAAATGGTCATTTCTAACTGATGCACTATGACAGCTGCAGCAAAGAAGAGTGAGTGGTGATTTTTTAAAACAGATCCTGAGCTCTTTTAGGATATTCTTCATTGCTAAAACACACCTCATCATTCACAGGCACTTTAATATAGTGCTGAACAAATAATTAATTTTATTTTCCACCTGATAGATGTACAGGGGGGAAAAAAGGTCTAAATAAAAACTTTCCAAATATTTGGTGAACCTAAATAATTAATTTCAGGGGGTTTTTTATTATCATTATTATTTCTAAGATTTAAATAGAATGAAATTTCCTGGAAGAGCAGAAATAGTTCATAGATCAAGCAAGTAGGAAGAGGAGGAGCAATTATCTCTTGTACTGAAGCAGCTCCTGATGCCTCCAGAATGTTGCTGAGAACTTCAGCTCTGGACAAGATCAATATATGGAGTACCTCAGCCTCTCTCCAGAAGTTATTGCCAGCAGGGCAAGACAAGCAGCAGCTGTCCTCCATCAAAATTCTGATCTTTATTAACCAACTTTCTTCTAAAGCCCAAAATATTATATTTTGGGTTTACTTTGGTGTACTCCAAGTCACAAATTGTGCATGGTCCAATGCTCTTACTGGAAGAAGCAGCCTTCAGCAAGGCTCTGGAGAGAAAAGGTGCATTAACATTTCCAGCCATTCCAATCTGGTTCTTGATCCATTGTCTCTGCTCCACGGGAAGCAAATAGGAGACAAAGAAAAAACTTTCAAATTTATTTGCCCATTGAAAAAATAAACTTGTGGAAATTCCTTCGGGGAAGTTTTTTTTTTTTTTTGTTTTTTTTTTTTTTTTTTTTTTTTTTTTTTTTTTGTTTTTTTTTTGGGGGTTGTTTGTTTGTTTTTGTTTTTTATTTTTGGTGGTTTTTTTTTTGTTTGGTTTGGTTTTTTTTGTTGGTTTGTTATTTTTGAAATTAAAAATCTGAAAAAATGGAGTTTCCAGCCATCTCTAGGACCAATGACATCTCCCTGGGAAAGGTCTTTCACCAGCAGCTCACTGGAGTGACAGGGAGCAGCAGCCACCAAAGAAAGAGCAAACCTGAGTACACTCACCTCAGGTTGTTGGAGTTTCTTCTCTTTGTGGGAGCAGGAGCAGATCAGACCCTGTGGAAGTGATTTCACCATCCCAGGGCCAGCAATGTGTTTGGGAGTGTGGGCTGTGAGATTTTCCTGCATTCCAGGGAAAAGTTTTCCAGAAGGGAGGCTTAACAAACCTGGTTTGGTTCATGAGCCTTCATCCCCTCAGAGGATGAGGAAGAGGAGCCATGGGGGGCTCCAGAGTGGCCTTGCTCTTGCTCTGCCCTCCTCAAACAGGGCTGGAGAAAGGCACCAAGAGCCTGGCTCCAGCCTGGGAAGCCGTGCAGCCCAGCAGAGAGCTGTGCTCTCCACTTCTGAGAAGACAAGCAAGAGCACAACCAGCCCTGCATTGATCTGCAAGTGCTCAAACTAAGAGCAGAAGTAAGATTATTGTATAACGACAAATTAATTCTTGCTTTCATACTTTTATTAAAATAAGCATCTTCTATCTTTTAACTAGACCTGACATATGCTTACATAGATACAACACACCCTGTAACCTAATCTGCCAGCAATCTTGAAGCAATTAACTCCTTCTAATCTTCAGCTAACAAAGCCCACCATGCAAAAGGTCCCTGGAGAACAGCACTCCAAAGGCTGCTGTAAGCTCCCTCTGACTAGTTTTGTATTATTTGGTGTGTAGGAGCCCATTGGAGTGCTCAGAGAGCATGGATTCATTTGAAACAACAAAGATAAATCATCACAGATCATAAGATCTTCATTAACTCCTTATTTCTCTACTAATTAACACAAAAGAAATGACTTGAATGGTTGACAGGCAGCGAATGACCCACAGCTCAGTGGTTAATAGGATGCAAATGATGCCTAATGAGGGTCTCTAGCTGCAGCCTGGGCATCTGGCCTACTATTTTTGTTGGGGATTTAGGGTGGGTTTGAGATGAAAATAGTTTAACCAATAACATAGGCTGCTGCTGAGTTCGTACTAAACTCTATGAATTTATGGGTCCAGCACTCAGAATTAGCTTAAACTACTCATCAACAGGTTTGGATCCACACAAAGCACTTCACAGACAAGAAATCTTCCTTTCCATGAGACTCAGCAACAAAATTTAAATATTTAATGGGCTGTTTATTTTTTTCCACTGGGCAATAAAAATAGTTAATTTATAAATTCCTAATGACCTCTCAGTTTACAAGGGAGACTTGATTCCCAAAAAACTGTAATAGTGGCCTTTAAAAGTCTTAATTCAAATCTGTGTCCCATGTCTAATAGAAAACAAATTTGGGTTGCTCCATAATTCTTTTTGCAGAAACTATTTCCAGCTGAGTCTTTATGATTAATTAACAGGCTTTCAGTGAAGACACACCACCATTAAAACATCTACAAGTCCCTCCCTCACTCATAAAAAGTTTTGGAGCAGCTTCAGGTTGAGCTTTTGATTCAACCACTTCTGTGGGCTCTTTTTTCCTCTGCATCTTCTGTGCACACAAAAAAGCAAAGGCTGGTGTAGGAGTGGAGTGTGGTGAATTCCTCTGTGTGTCCATGTTCTGCTGTGGCATAAATTCCACTATTTCTCAGCATTGTCCAGCCCGAGGTTATCAACCTTCCTGATGTGGTGGTACAACAACTCAAATAATCACTTTTATTACTGGCTGCATGAGCCAGAATGATGGAATAGTTTTACAGAGGTGACACAGCAGAGCTTTGCTAGCACAGGTCACATTGAGCAGGGGGCTGAGAGCACTTCACTGCTCTTTTTTGTGCAGACATTTACAGGAGGACTCATCCATGGGCTGGGATAGGATTGTAGCAGTTTTTCAAAGCTCTAGGCCAACTTCTTGTGCCACCAGCTCCCATCACTTAGTGTCACACACTTCCCAGGCAGCTTCTGTGCCACCCACTGCAGAGTGGTGTTACCCCTGTGGTGCTGCAGCAGGAGAAAAAAGTGACAGCAAAGCACCCACAGCTTTCAAAATTCTTGTATCACTTTAGTTTTCCTTCATTTTTCCTTTTTGTTTGAGTTAAACCCAAGAGAGCGGGTTTGCTGTTTAGTGGTTGGTTTTAATTAATGTGTTTAAATACTGCCTTTCATGCTTCAAACCAGCCACTGAACAGGACCATGAGATGAAATAGATCTGAAGGACTTGAAGTGAGAAGCGAAATCTATTTTCATTTTGTAGGTGGATTAATATGGAAACAACCAAATGTAGTTCTTTATTTAAGCATGTAACATTTGAATGTGATCCTTTTCACTCAAAAGATTCTACAGACTCTGAATGGCAGTGGGGTACAGACAGTGTTTCACACACAAATTCTCTTTTGAGTGCCCAAATTCTGTATTGATTTTCTAGACACATCTACTGTACTTTATCTGAAAAATTTTAATGTATTTATATTCTTAAATGTACAGTTACAATCCTGTGAGAAAGTCAAATATGTAATAAATTCTTGAGTTCTGTTTTTTAAAATAATAGTTGTTTTTTTGTTGTTTTCTTTTTGTTTTGTTTGGTTTTTTTTTTTTTGTTTTTTTTTTTGTTTTTTTTTTTTTTTTTTTTTAATGTAGGAAAAAAACAGCATTGGACCAGGAAACACATTTTCTTTACCATAAACACAAGTTGAAAAAAAAAATCCATCTCCAAACGCTGCCTGATCAGCAGGCTGGCTCTGCAAAGCCCTTACGTTTCCCATTATTGTCAGTGTGCATCCAGTGTGCTCAGTCCAGGAGCATTCAGCCATCTATCATTCCCACTCCATCTTTTTATTGGATGCCTTCCATCCTGAGAGGAGCAGCAGAGCACACTGGGTGTGCTGGGTGACGTGCAGGAGGCAGAGCAGGAGCTGCTGGAACACCACCTTTGCTGGACAGGGGCTGCTCGTCCCCAGGCACTTAAGGGATTAATGAAATGAAATTGTTTTTGGACTTGCTGCACTCTCTCTTATCTTTTAAATCCATAACGTCCCACGGAAGGCAAAATGGAGTAATTTTAGTCAGCAGCCTCTCATTAATTCTCTACCTTTGGGGGAAGGCACATTTATAAAAAGAGAGGCTGTGTGGAGGCTAAGCTCAGCACATTGCTTTTCACTTAAAGAGCTCAGCATGGCACAGCAGAGACAGAAGCATAACATGCTTCAAACAGAGCATTCTTTCAGAGAGGAGGCACATCTCAGCTGTGTCTGCAGCTATACACATCTTTATATATATATTTTTATACATGTGTGTTTATACACACATATATACAAACCTATGGAGTCATCAGTTTTTGAAGATAATCTTTCAGGTTAAGTATTTTCCCACATTAAACTGATAATTATCCCCTCCTTTTCTTCCTCTGTCCCCAGACACCAAACAAGCTGGATTTTTGCTTCATGTATTATTTATGGAAAGGAATTAATATGCAGATTCACAAAAACTTAAAAACTCATAATTATTCATAAAGGGCTTTAAGGTTATTTAGTACATATTTATGAAACTTTATGTTTGCTAGGAACTGTGTTTGAAAGTGCTATGGAAGGGTGTTGACTGAGGTTAATTACTAGCATGGAGAGTAATCTGAAAATGATCAAACTCTTTGAATGAAAATATTTGTCAGTATTTCTGATCTATATTTAAGTGAAGTAATGGACATCAATAGCCTTGCAAATATTTTCAGAAATGGCTCTGCAAGAAAGAAGATGTGCATATCTAATGCAAACAACCAATGAGGAAAATGGCTAGTTAGCCACCTTTGATCACTTGGCAAATGTAAAAAATGATAGAGATTTATCCTGTTTGTTGTCCATCTGTGTTGAGTTATTCTCCTATACATCCACACTCTAGTCTAGAAATTATTAGGAGCAATGTAAGGAAGTCAGAACCCTCCAGCCCTTTCTGGACTGAGATTCAGAAATGAGGTGCAAGCTATTCATGATAGCCAAGATTTCTCTAGAAGTTACTTAGGATAAGTACAGGCTGTATGTAAATAATACATTATATTGGTTTTATATTTACATAAATCTTTCTATCTTATGCATAATTAACCTCCATCCTAATCCATTGTGCTCAAAGGTTGGAAACCTATAAAATGTGCCACGGGTTACGTGATGTCAAACAAGCAGCACTGGCAGCAATTCTGGAAGGCAGGAAGCACCCAAAGTATTATTACAGCTATAATGCTGCTGAGAGTTAGGAAGATTGATTTTATGGTTTTGGTGAGTTCATTGGAACCACTGGAGGTGCAGAGGTGTGGTGCATGTGAGTGGGACTTTGGGGGCTCCTGGGGCTGTTTCCTGTAAGAGAACAAGGTTCCTGGAAAGGCTCTGGTGGCTCTGCAGTGGCTCTGGAGTATGGCACATGTTGCTGGTCTCACACACTGGAGCTCCCTTAACCCATGCTTTTCTTCAGACATGTATCCACTGAAGAGCTTATCAACCAGAATCTACTGCATGTGAATAAATACAGTACATATGGTTATTTGTTTGATCATTCCATGTGAAAGCTGACAAAACCTCACTAGATATATCTAGATACTGATTGAACAGCAAATGGCACCTCAGTCACTGGCAGCAATTGTATGGGATGCCATGGGAGATGCTCTAGTGACATGTCAGGCATTTCTCACAACAATCTTTTGGACTTTGGAGACACAGGGTTCACTTACAGTTCACTGAGCACTACTCTGCCTTTTTTGGCATTCTTGGATTCCTCCACCAGAGCTCAAGGGATGCACAGGGACCCCTGTGTCCCTCAGCAGCTCTGCAGCTTCTCAGTGACTTCATCTCTGGGGCTGTTCCTGTATCTCTGTTCTGCTGTGGGCTAACACACAGCTCCATGAACCAAATCACTAAGCCAGGGTGTAGCAGGCTCTTCCTCTTCTGCTGTGACTCTACTCTGAATCCAGTAAGGAAAAGGAGACAGCAAAGTCCTCTGCCACAGAGGAGGGCAGATCACCAGGCAGAAAGTCTCTTTCTTCCACTCTTCATGGAAGAGCAGTCTTTGCCAAAGATATTTTGAAATAAATGGAACAATAATATAGCCATAATGGTTGCCCTAAGTGCAATGACTATAGCCTGGATAGATTTGTAATCTCTTTTAATAAATACATTAAATTATTTGAAATAATGCTCTATTTGCCAACAGCTTATTCCATAAATATATATGGAATATAAAATAGGAGAGATTCCCTGACATAATTAAAATTGTACAGCCAAGTAAGAGGCAGGGAATAGTGTTATCTTTTCAGCTGCAAAATATTTTACAGGAATATTTCTCACAGACAAACCTTCTATTTACCTTTAGGGGTGTTATAATTGCATACTGAAGAGAGTGCAGCTCTGAGGCAGAGATTTGTGGTGCCTCCATCTCCTACCCCTGCTACAAGGGGAGCTCAGTCAAATAAACTTCACCTCCCTTGCTACCAGTGCCAAGCATTCTCCCTCCTCCAGACACCTGCACAGAGAGAACCCCAAATTCTACACTGAGATCTCATTCACCTTGCAACAAACCTGCATGTGAATGCAAACTTGCATTCACCTTTGCCATCCCTAAGGGGTAGGCTGGATATTCATCTGTGGCAAGGGCTAAAATGCCACAAAACCCACAGTATTCAGTGGGGCTCAAGGTGCTCATCAGGGGTTCTGGGGGGCTTTTTGATCATTTTCATCATCTCCAGAAATTCCAATGCTCTCTAAGAAGAGATATTTGGCACTTGAGAAAAGGACCTGAAGGTCACAGCAGTGGGTTTTTATCTTTTGTGCAGACTGATTATTAGACAAGTTTTTTTTATGTGCTGTCCAAATGGCTTATATACATTACTTCAAAGGATTAAGCTTGCATTGCAAAAACTATCAATAACATGGTAAATTATTGATTATGACTATTCTTAACTTCTAATGTGTTGTGTTTGGAACATGGGTGATTTCTATGCAGGATGACACAACAAAAAGCAATCAATGACATTTTAGGATCTCATACTGGATATTGCATCATTTCACCTAGAAAAACCTATTAACAACACTGACTTTTCACTGCCTCAGAAAATTCATTTGGAGGAACTGCCTCTTTGCACCATAAGCTATTATGCCTGACATTAATTTATCTCTCAACAATTGCAACCAAAAAACTAAATAACTGAAAGCAACAGAAGTTTCCAGACTCAGGTGATTTAAGGAGTCCTTCTGACCCATTTACTCAGCTGCATTTTAAGTACATGTATTGAAGCACAGAGTAATAGATGAGTTGTGTGTGTCCAGCTCACAGGTAATTCCCAGGTATGCCATGGAAGCAGGCAGGCAAAATTCACTTCAAGCAATGACTCACTGATGATAAAGAAACACTCCTCTCTGTATCCCTGTTTCTGGGCTTTCTGCTTAAAAAACCCTGAAACTCAAGAAAGACAGAATAAAAATTCTGCATTACTAACTGAGGTGGGGTTACTGAGAGCCTGTCTTGTGTGCAGGAAGGAGTGCTCAGTGACATCCAAGGCATCACATTCAGCTTCACAGCTGCTGCCTGCAGGAGGTCCTTTAACATGCACAGGAGTGTCCATGTGGGGAATTATCACAAAGCAGCCAAGCTGCTGCAAGCTCCCCCCATCCCTGTGTGCTGCCTTCCCCAGGAAAGCCTTTACAGAGCTGAAACACTGGTTTGAATGTGGGGATGATGACTCAGGCAGGGAACAACAGTGAGCATAGAGTGTAAGTGATCTGGGGAAAGGAGAAGCCAATGCAAATCTCTTCTGAAGAGGTCACTTACTGGGCTTTTTGTGGTCTTCTCAGGGTGATGTAAAGACTGCAGTTTGTTCCACAGCCAGGTGCTCTCTGAGGAGCCTGAGTTGTTTTCAGCTGCTTTTCATGACTGGGCAGTGGTTTCAAAGTGATGTGACTCCTTCAGACCTGTTGAATTCCAAAAGAGGAAAACAAACAAGGCAGTGACTTCCTGCCCTGTCCCCTTCCCTGGGGGACTTTAAGTAGTCCCACTTGGAATGACCTATTCCCTCCCCCCATCAGAGCAGAAATCACCTAACACCAAACCCATATCTTCCACATTTCCTTCTCTGCACCAGGCATCATGGAAAGCAGGATCTAAATTCATCAGGCAGCAGGTTAAGTTCAAACAAAGCTTAAATATCCTGCAGTGACATCATGCCAGCCCTGTGTACAAACTGTATGCATACAAAAATGTAAAATCTGCTGCAGCTGTGTATGTGGGCACTGGCAGGACAGATGCTCCTGCATACATTCCACACCTGCACACCTCCACAGCCCTTATTTACATAGCTGTGTGCACAAAACACAGTGCAGTGTGTTCTCTCCTTACCTTCAGTGGGTTTTGGATCTGATCCACCTTACAAAAGCATTGAGTTGTATTTCATACACACAAATTGTATTTATGTAGATACCTTGTAAATATACATCCTACCTTTGGTGGTGGAGTGGCTGAGTTAATATATCAATGCAGTGCTTATTATTGCTGATAGCAAAAAGAGTTTCTCAGCTTTACCCTGGATTCTTTTATTTTATTTTTTTTTTAATTTTTGTTATTTTTATTGTGAAGCCCACATGCACATTTTGAGGAACTGTAAATACATAATTCCAATCATGTCATTTTTCAGACCAAACACCATACCACAATGTGCTAGGAGATGCTGCAAAAAACTACACCATGAATACTTACAAAATACAGGAGAACTATGCTAATTGGAGAATTGTGTAAATTAAAATGATCCAAGTGTCTACTGAAAATAATTATTATATTCGCATGTATTACATTAGAGTTTAAAAAATTTTGCCTGAAATTACATTGGATAGAAACAAAAATGAAATCACGTTTCAACATTGAATTTAAAGAAACTGTTAAATAATCATAATAGCTATGCATTAGTCAATCCAGATTCTTGAACATCAATTCTATCACTTGCTATGACAAGTGTTTAGGATGCAGTAATCTCTTGCCATTTCCTAAATCTAAATTTAATGGGGTGAAGCTGCTCCTAAACAGTTTTCACTCAGGCATCGCTTGCATCATTTTCTGTTTATTATTTTGGAGTTACTTCCATTTTCAGTATGTGAGTGATGCTCTTGACCATCTCCTGTACTCTGCCTTGATGGTCAGAGATAGTCCTGTACAGCATGGAAGTGGAGAATTTGATTTTAAAAGCAGCCAAAGCCAATGGGAAGGCTCCCAGTGGGTCCAGTTTTGGATGTCTCCATCCCACAGCCAGGCTGGGCTGCATTCTGCCCACCCTGGGCTTGAGTTTGTGATCAGGATCATGCTCAGATCTGCTCTCTGTGCAGCACCAGATGCACAGCCCTGCACTGCTGTGCATGCAGCAGATTAAAGATCCCACTGTGAGGAGCTTCTTTGTTCACTCAGATCCAAACCTGAACTTCATCAAACACAGAGTTGCAGGGCTGGAGGGTTGGGTTGGAGATCAGTGCACAAACAGGGAGCAGATGGGATTGCCTGGGTTTGTGTCTGATACCTCAGAGCACAATGGGGTCTGGCAAGGAGGGCAAACAAAATGCTTCCAAGCAGGGTAATTTGGAGGTGCTCTGCTAGTCTTGCACCTATTATGTTCATAATTAATACAAGAAGGGGAGAATTTGACTGAAGGTCTCTTAGTGGCTTAATAGAAAAATCAAAGTTTCATGGTTTATTCATAATTCAGCCTGTGGCACATGGAGGAAAATATGAATAAATGCAATGTAACCCACAACAGGCAGCATGTCACTATGCCTGGCCTTTGTTTTCAGAAGAGACAATTATTTGTACTGTTGTTTTTAGGAGGGTGCTGTCACCTCCCTGTTTCCCCTTGGTCCCTCACTGTGAGCCCATGGGAGCAGGACCTTTCTCAGCACACACTGCCCAGCACAGAGCTGGACAGAACAGGAAAATCAGATCTTCAGAATCTGACTGTCATCCAGAATCTGCACCAAAGCCAAAAACTAAAGAAAAACAAGGACAGAAAGGATCATGCTCACAAAATACAGAATATGTCAGTAGGGGCTGAAGGAAATATTGCTGCAGTTCCTCAATAAATTAGGCTATTCTGACACAGAAACAGGTGCTAAAATGAAGCAGAGGTGCCAAGTATTAGAGAAACTGTGGTCAGTCTTTGAACTCTTACAAATAACAGACACTGGAGTGTTAAAATAACAGAGGAGCTCCTATCAGCTGGGGAACTCCAGCATAATTTAGTCTGAAGTTATTCACAAACATTATCAATATTTCTGAGTTTACACTCGCACCTTTGACTGTTGACTTAAAGCATCCAGTCTGGTTCATGCTACTGGAAATGTTTACACTTTGGAATCTATTATGCATAGAAAAATTAGGGATTATCTTTGACCTGGGTCCCACATATTTTTATGCAAAACTAAATAATAGGGTTATTTATTCATTTAATCAATTCCATATATTTGCCATAAGCAGGCTTGATTTCTTCTGAGGTCACAATCAACATCACACTTTTAGGAGGACATATGGTTTGACTGCTAACACAGATATCCTAGTCAGCATTCAAACAATCCTGAGCTTTCCTATCTTTCCCCAGGTTAGGAGCACCACACATTAACATGGGATAATCCTTATGTGGAAACAACAAAAGGAAAGTCATTATTGTGGCAGTACAGGTGTGTTTAACCTTTAAAGGTGGAGGGATATGTGGTTTTTTTAGGAAGGAAAAAGGAAAACCACAAAATGTTCTGCACTCAAACACAGTAAAAAGTGTTTCAGGCAGGAGCTCTTGCAGACAGATTTAGGGTCTGTCTGACCATGATGTGAGTGGGCAAAAGCTGAGTAAAAGGTAACAATCACTTGGATGCAGAAGCAGAAGGATGCAGAAGAACACATTGTCTGCCCTTAGAGCAGCAGGGGTGCCTCTCCCATTCTGCCATGCAGCAAGGCAGCTGCCTAAAGGGAAGCACTTCCCCTCTCTGTGTCACAGATCTCTGCACAGCCAAAATCCTGCTTTACCCTACACTCACCTCTTCCCAAACTTCATCCCAGCACCATAGGAACAGATCTGTTTATTCCATGTGATCTCTGCTTCGGAGGACATCATCCATAGCTTTAAAAATTAATGATTGCTAATGACCTGCAGTCCAAGAATCAGAAGCTTAGAGAACATCATGAATATCTTAGGATAATGAATTAATTCTCCTTTTCATAGTCTGTTTGGCATTGCTGGAAAAGGGAAATGGAAAGGCAAAGAATGTCAAATATATTTATCCACTTAAATCTGTAATAAAGGGCTGTAAGGAAAATGAAAGCACATGGCTTCCTTTTAGAAGAGGAAGAGTAGATTTTGTCTGAAAAGAAGAGATATCCCTTCTAATGAGGGATAGTTGATCAGTAAATCCTAGAAGTTCACGCATTTAAAGACTTGAATACCCTACTAGGAACGAATTTGTTTATTCCATTTAGACTAACCAACATATTTCACAGAACTTACAAGTCATGCTGGTGTCAACATCTTCATAAAGAGCTGTCATTTTATTATTATTGGCAAATGCCTGGATGCTGGTGAGGGAAGAGGCATTATTTCCAAGTGTGAGGAGGAAAAGTAACAGCTAATGTAATAGATACCTACCACAAACAACAGAGATCATCAACATTTAATGACTGGAGTAACCATATCCTCCTTCAGCTGATGAAGGTTGTATAGAAGCAGATGGAGCAAAATGCTAACAAACACTATGTACCAAATGTAATAGCAGATGTGAAAGCTCATCAGGATTATGCCATTGTGGGACTAATTGCCAGGGTGCCTGGAAGTTTCAGCAAGCATCTTTCCTTCCCCCACCCCTTCTCCCTTTCAGCCAGTGCTTATACTTTATTTATTTATTTAGGTTTTAACACCTCCTCTTGTGATTTGCAGGCGAGAGGAATCGGTTTCAGTATCAGCACAACACAACACTCCTACAGCTGAACATCTGCTTGACAGAAGGCTGCTGGGAGCTACATGCCAGTTTTGGGACTCTTTCTTGTAGTTTGTGTGGCAGAAGTGAAGTATTTCAAGTATTTAAGGGCTCCTGGGACTCACCAGAGAGCAGGCATCTGTGAAGATTCATAAGCTGTGCAGAATCTCCAGCCTGCTGAGAGCTGCTGAAGGTTTGCACCAAGCAGGGATGTTGGCCTGGCCTCAGAGTGCTCAGATGGTGCTGCTGCCCAGCATGAGCAAAAGAACCAGACAAGTGTCCCCTAAAATGTAAGAAAGGCCTTTGAATTTCTTGCCTGGCAAGTAAAACTTTAGTATAGAAGCAATGTGGGTGTTAAAACACTGGCACAGTTTGTCTTGAGGGATGGGGGATGCTCCATCCCTGGAAGTGCTGAAGGTCAGGTTGGATGGAGCTCTCAGTAACCTGGCTGAGAGGAAGAGCTCTCTGCCCACAGTGGTTGGACTAGATGCCTTTAAGGGACCCTTCTAACCTTAAAAATTATATGATTATATGGTTATATGATTCTGAAAAAAAATGAAACACCTGAAAGAGGAAAATGTTGCTCCTTCAGAAAGAGAGGCTGCAGTTTGTGGTGTTTGTTGAAGATCAATGTATAAGAAAATAGGAGAGTTAGGAACAAAAATGGCCTGAGGAGCTGAAATCTTTGGCCACAAGAACATTATTGCTGCAGGAGGCTCCCAAGGGTTGGGTAGGTGGTGGATTAGAGTGTGGTGAGAGATTGTGAATGGAATTTAAAATCAAAGTCAGCTGTACCCTGCAGGCATGGTGTCCTCAGCAGGTCAGGCAGGGGTTCCATCTCCTCCACACCTTGCTGGCTGTCTGTAGAGGTTTTATGGTGAAATACAGGCTGGTGGCACATTGTGTGCAGGGGTCCTGGTACTTAAATTTCATCTGAAACAGAGAAGAAAAATAAAGCTGATACATATTTTCTAATAATAAGTGAATACTCCTTCCCAGGTGCAGGAGAAACTCCTCTGAGATCTGCAGGAGAGTCACAGGCTTTAGAGTAGCAAAATACTGGTACAACATGACAGGAGCTGATGGAAGAGCAGGGAGGAAAGGAGGGCTGAACTCTGCTCCTTGTCACAGGCTCCTCTGTGCCTGCTCCAAAAACAAAGCTAAGAGCAGGTGCAAGAATATGCACCAGTCAGAAGGTGCTATGTATAATAATGTGCTTTTCAACCAGCTTCAGAAAAAGGAATGTGGAGAGCAGGAATGGACTCAAAGTGGAAATGGAAAGAAATGTTTGAGTAAAATACTCCTAAGCTGGAAAAGTGATGCAGATCATAGAATGACAGAATATTTTGGGTTTGAAGGGACCTTGAAGTGCCCCTTGTCCAAATCCTCCAGTCATGGGCAGAGACATTTTCCACCAGACCAGGTTTCTCAAACCTGGCCTTGAACACTTCCACACTTCTCAGGACAAACTGTGCCAGTGTTTTTCCACCCTCAGAGCAAAGAATTTTGTTCTAATATCTAAACTAACCCTGCTCTCTGTCAGTTTGAAGCCATTCCTCCTTGTCCTACCCCTCCATGCCCTTGACAAAATTGAGCCTGTCCTGGTCCTGACCCAGCTCCAGCTGCAGATCTGCCTTCAGTCCAAACCTCTTGATTTTCAAAGTCAGTTTTAATACGTGTGGTTGTGGCCTCAAAGGTAACTGCAAGATGGGACTTAGTTTACCTAATAACTATATATTTTTTTCATTTTTGATAGATTTATCTCTCATAAACTCCTGTCAGTGATGTAGAAGCAGATAATGGCACTTGAAACATTAATTTTCTCTCAACCAGATTTCTCAACATTTAGTTCAGAGAGTTCATCATGTTTAAAAGCAGGTAATTTTGACAAGTTGAACCCTGGGAAATTTACTCAAAATAATATAATATCATTTTCCAAGAAACAGACTCTTTTCTTTTTTCCCCTGCAGCTGTTTGTATAGCCCATGAAATGATTTGTGCATGTTTGTGTCACCAAACAAATGTTCTGGTGCCTTTTCAGTAACAAATAGTCTGCAATAAGGAATCTCCATCTACACTCAGACAAGCAAGTGATGCTAATGCATGTTACAGCATGCTCTAGGAGCCAAAGTCTGTCCTCTACAAACCCCAGAAAAAACAATCTGCATCTTTAGAGTTACTTTTCCAAGCTGAACTAAGAAAAATTAATGAATGTAGTTCCATGATCAGCTTTTAACACGTAATAGATTTTTAAAAAAATACCAGGAGTCTTCAGGCTGATGCCATGGAACGCCTTCACTGGTCTTAATATTATTGTTTCTGTCTCATTTTAGGTTATTCTCCAGTGTTTATTATTAATTCAAATTCTCACTATTAAAGGGGAGATATTATCCATATGGTTGACGTGCTGCTCAGTATGTTCATAAGTTCTCCAACATTTTGATTAACACTGACAGAAAACCCTTTGAAAACATATGGCCCTATACACATCCTGTCATTTCTAATAATAGGGTACATTCTTCAGCACACTTTCTTAAGAAGATGAATTCAGTCATATTTTAGAAACATGCTAATACTTGGTTAATTAGTCCTTTGAGGTCAGGGGGAAAGAAAAGACTGAATGAAAATAAACTTTTCCTTGAGCAGAGACCATGAGCACTGAAGATAATTTGTGCGGCAGAAAAACGTGATATCTATGAGTAATGGTCTCTATCCACAGCCAGATTTCTTAAATCAATTAGCTCCTGGCATATTCCTGAAGATATTCATGCTCTGTTTGATATGCCAGACTGAAAGCTTTAGCATGAAGACTGATTTTGATGCTCATTTCACTGATTAGGTCAGTATCTTATTTCTGGTGTTGAATTCCTGTATTTATACCAATTGTTCCCCCTTTCTAACACCTTTGGGATATCACAGGATCTCAGCACTCTTCTCCCTTACACAGGCAGGTCTGATACCAAATCTAGCAGAGATATTCCTGACCACAATTCACTTTGGCTTGTGCAGTAACATGGCACATTTATAGGGCAGAATTCACCCCAGGGACTATTTTCACCACACCTATTTTGCTGAGATTTTTACCCATTTTTTTCATCATGATGAGGAAAAGTCTCATTTGCATGGTCTCTTTTAACCTCATGTTTTTTTTCACAGAGGTACTTGCACTACCTATCCTCAGACTTCAGTAGTTTCAGATTTACTCAGAGGGAAGCTCTTCAGACACATATTCTTAAAAAATATGCTTGAGGATGTGACTAGACAAAAGTAATCTACTTTAAAATTCTGCAGCACAATAAGACAAATATGTTTTTAAAAGTTGGTATATCAATTTTGTACTTTATAAACCTAAACACTTTCTTACAGCTCACATGTTCAAAACATACACTCATGCTCTTTCCACCCAAAGATGTATCATTATTTTTATTGCAGATAATTAATGATGAAAAAATTGCAAAACTTCTATTGTAATTATTTCACCCAGTGCCTTATTCTCATTTCTTTTCCTGTTTCCTCCTTGAGTAAAACCCAGGGAAAAACAATTTGATTCTCAAGAAAAAATATCAATAGGACTAGATTTTCCCCCCCACCCTCCTTCCTTCTCTTCTCTGTCTCCTCCCCCTCTGTTTGCTCCTGCTCTTTTTCCTTTGGGAAAAGTTCCAGTCTGGGCTACATCAGTGAAGCATTTCTGGGCAAAAAGCCATCAGCTCTTATGAAACTCCATCTCTGACTGTTCCTGTGGATGGATTTCTCTGAGCCCATCAAATCCCTCATTCTCTAGACTCCTCTCAAAGAAAAATACCCATCAAAATTCGAGGTCTTTGTCTGTAGGGATGGAGGTAGAAGAAGTTTGGTGGGATTCAAGGACCCTTGGAAGCTGCAGGTTGAGGTTAAAAACACTCCAATCTTTAAGGCCAGGGGATTTTTTCAGCTCCCAGCCAAGTCTTACCCACTCCACAGAGAGCAGCTCCTCCACATCTTTTCTCATGAAGTCAAGACAAAAAAATAAAAGCCATACAATCCTTCTCTCCTCTTTGTCTACTCTTACCTGCATGTGAACAGTGTTTACATAAATACTGATACCCAACAAAACACCTTCAAGAAAATGGAATATCCTCTTATTGGTTTTAGGACTTAATGGGAGAGAGTGAAATGCCTCTAATGGCATTTCACTGGGTCATTCATGGCTCACCTACAATAAAAAGTAAGATCATAAGAGATTAGTGCAAGAGCTGGAATAGGTTGGAACTCCCAACATTGATGGAAAATTAAAATAATTTTAAAAATCCCCAGCAGTCATAACCAAATTTATGGTTTTGTTGCCAAAGATCTGTGCTTGCTGTTTCACTTGCTGTGAAAAGTTTTTGTACTGTGAAAACTGTTGTACTGAGCTTCAAGAGCAGTACAAGTTTAGTTCAATCTCTGCCATTCAGATAAAATGTGCTCTTTTACACTTTGTTTTGCACTGGCATTTTGTACCTGCCTTTTCAAAGCTGCCCCTCCTCCCTGCCTGCCTTTTGCAGGCCCTGACAGACATGAATTGCCTTCAGAGCAGGGACACCCAGCTGCCTTGGAGATAACTGCTCCCTCCTATTAAAACTGTGCCTGTGTTATGCTGTTTATCTCATGATACTCCTTAAGTTACAATACTGTTATTTTGCTTTTTTTTTCTTCAGTTCTACATTATTTAAACTGCTGCACATGATACTGAAAACTTGAAGGCTGTTATCAGTTTAGGAAAAGGGTATTAAATGGAAAAGATTAAGATTTTGGCTGCAATCCAGTGAGCACTTAAATGCATGAGTAACTTTACTCCCATGAGTAGTGTCTTTGACGCCAATGGGACCAGCCATGCATGGAGGAGCACATGTTTGTGCAGAATTTGGGGAGAGCAGGCTCTGCTGCAAGTGTTCAGGTTCAAAACTTGGGCCTGTTTAGAGCTACACATGTGCTCAGGTTCATGAAACATTAATGTTATACTTTTGTTCACTACACTTTTACCAAATGTTATAGGTCTACTGATATGTTGCTGTTTTCCCCCTCTAAAATAGGGGGCTTTTCACCAAAAAGAAGAAGAGTCAGGTTTCAGTTTTTATACAAAAATAAAATAATTCATTGTTTCAAAAAAAAAAAAATAATCAGAATATGTATTTTACTGTAAGGCATTGTGCTTGGCAATGTCCAAACAGGTTCTCTTCAGACTGTCAGAAAATAAATAAACTTTTTGTGTACCACAAAAACTTTCATTCACCTGGAGGGTTTTTTTAACCTCTCCATCTTTCCTGTCCCACTGTTAGTTACTGCTCTCCAACACTTCAATCTTCAGTGAAAACTGAGCACAAGATAAATCTGTATTTAAACCTTTGCTTCAAGATTTATGCTGGTCCCCAGTACCACTGAAAGACAGACAGAAGTCAGGTCCTTTTGTCCTGTATGAAAGACACCAAACCTGACTTTTATCTTTTTTCAAATAATTAATAACAACTTGTAATATTTTTTAAAAATCATTTAATGAAAAGGTGTATAACTTCTTAATTAGGAGCATCTAAAAGTTAATTTTAGCATTTTTAACCAAACAAATCATTGCAGTGTTACAGAATATTTAACTTCAGTTTTTTGCTAAAAAGTTACTGATAAGAGATGTGCCTCTATCCTTTACAAAAGCAGGAGTTTGGCAGCCCCTTATGTGTCATTCTCAGCTACCAAGAGGATGCAGCAGGGATAAAACCATGCAGTAGAATAAGAGGTGTAGCCACACCAAAGGAATTGCCTTGCAAAGGAAAATGGCATCATAAAATAAAATTAAAATTTAAATTAAATTAAATTAAATTAAATTAAAATTTCTAGAACCTGGCCTAATTCAGTCCAACACACTGTAGGCACAACATCTGCACCTTCTGCAAATAAAGCAGCATCCACACACAGCCCAGCTCATCATGGGCTGTGCAAAATTAAACAGAATTATGGATGGCTAAAAGCAGTAGATTGACCAAATCTTACTGTGCCCCTCTCATGATGCAGTTTTTTGGTGTGTTTTTTTCTTTTTAATTAAATTTTTAGTTCCTGCATTAAAACTCACTGCTCATTCATAGACACTCAGACAGCCAAGGCCACTAAACAGATTTTCCTAAGACAATATATATTTCTGAAGTGAAATAATCTTTTATCCAGCTGGCTGAGTTGTGACCAAAATAAAATCAATGTGCCTGCAAAACTTATTTCTAAGGGTGATGAAGCTCCCTGCTATGGATTACAGTGTCTAATTTGCCAGATATTTGTTTCCTAGCTATTATTGCCTGCTGAATATTTTAAATCCATTGTAATTCAATATTCAGGCCAAGTCTAAAATAAACCTTTTATTTTCTTTTTCTCTTCATCATTTTCTTAAAAGATATTTTTGTCTTCAATCTTCCATTTCAATCTTGGCCTTTTAAAAGGCCATCTTAAACTTTAAAAGCAGCCTTAATTACTAGACATTTTGTCTCCTACTTGGCAACATAATACAAGATGTGGAAACTGGATGCAGAGTCTAATAAATTCATAGCACCATCCTGAAGAGGCAATAGGATGCTGCATCCAGTTAAAATCAGGAAACAATTTATATGAAGGCCCAATAACACATTGTTGTACCTCATTTTTCAAGTGTAAAAGCAGAAACTCAAATTTTCTGTAGTTGGCTAAAGGCAGATGTGTGTTGACTAATTTTAAAACAGTAGTAAAAAAACTTAGTGCTTTATTTTGAAAATAGGATTTTGAAGGGTTTAGATTTTTTGTAAATACTTGTGTTGTGACACCTCTACATTTCTGTCTTCATCTTTAGAGCAACTAGATTTAGTTGGGAAAAAAGGTGACCTTTTCATTAGCTTGTGTGATGGAAAAAATGAATTAAATACAATGTAATTCTCTCATTAGTGAATACCACTAATTCTATTCCCACAATCTGAGTCCTATGCAAAGCTTTAAAAACTGACACTGGAATTTCAGGTGTTAAGGACCATGTCTTATTTATAGAAATATTATTTGCTCTCAAGAGCAAAGGAAGTAAAAAGTGGATAATTTCAAGAAAAAAGATTTTTTAAAACATCTGTAAAGAATGACAAAGATAGAAAGAAATCTTGTCAGTGAGAGGGGGGTGATGGCAGCAAATATCCAAGCAGCCATACCTTCCTTTCTTCCTGAAGTGTGCTGACATTAATGATGGAGTGGGGCTGAGATGTGCTGTGCCACTGTCCCTGCTCATTCCAGGAATATTAGTGGCCATCCTTTTTTCCTTTGCTTCCACTCAGACTCAGGATTGAAGCACGAGAGACAGGATTTTCATGTTTGGACTCAGTTGTTGATTAATTTTTATCTATAATACAGTGAGTTTTACAGTACTTTTAGCTATCAAGGTAAAAATGACAAAATGGAGCTGGATCTCACTCATTACAAGGTCTTTTAAGGCCTAACCATCCAATTAAAAACGAGCATCTATATTATTTACTCTTTTGACCCAGTGACCAAACACCTGTGACCCTCACTGTGGGATTTTTTATCCAACCAAAAGCTGCTACCTAAAACCAAGAGGAAGAAGGAACAAAAAGGAAGAAGAGCCAACTCCCAGTAACTTCCATTTTGTCCCATACCTATTACTGTATTCTAAAACCCCAAATTCCAAACCTTTCACCATGTGATATTACACACCAGTGACCCCAAATCCATCACTCAAATTTGAAAGCTTTCTCCAAGGCCTCAAATCAAAAGTGGTGTTCTTTTGAGGGTCAGTGCCAGAAAAAACTTCCAGATTTCAGGGTTCCAGCACAGGAGGAAAGTACAGACAGGGTATGTACAACTGGAATAGGATTCTTCCCTTAACAACACCCATTTAGCTACCAAATCTCCCAGTTTCTTATAGGAGTTTCTGATTTAAAGGAGCTATTAACCTTTTTGCTCTGCTTTACCAACCCAAAGCATTTTTTTTTTCTCAGCCTATGGAGTGGCACAGGACACACTTTGTATGGTGAGAAAAAACACCAGTGGTTGCTTCTGGAAAAGTGTGTAAGGAATTGTAATGCATGTCTTGCTCCTTTCTCTGAGTTTATTTGGCTTTAGGGATTTGGGAGTGGAATTAAACAAAGCCTTTAAAATGAATATTCCCATTTTTAAAACACTAAGCTGTGAGATCTGCTGGTGGCCACAGGCTGCTGAGGAAATTGTGACTATCTCTGCAATGCATCACAGTGTGAATTGCATTTGTTTTGTCAGGTCAAGAGGTGGTTGGGGAAAACATGAGGCAGCAATAAGTTTATTTATACAGCCAATGCTATCAATACTGCCTGTGCATTGGGCTCTAGAAACATGGATCTATGCCACTTTTTAAAATTTGCAGTGATGGTGTGTCACCACATCATCCCACTTGTAACAATTTTAAATTTTTTTTGGCTATGCAATATCTACCTTGGTGGTAAGGCTTCCCTTAACATCTCTGCACCTTTTTGGTGCACAGCACAGAAAATACACACACTGCACATAATCTCCATGTCACAGTGGGGCAAAAATGGCACTGAAATGTCAAACTGCCCAAGGGTCTCCCAGGACATGGCAGGGAGAGGTGTGAGGATGCAGGAGAGGCAGCAGGAGCTGCTGTGGTGTTTCCTGAAGGAATCCATTCTAGAGCTGTGCAACACTTTGCTTTCCAAAGCACTGCCCATTGATTTTTTCTGTATTATTTACAGCACTGTGCCCAGGGAGGAGGAAGGGAGAAGGGTGGAGAAGCATCCACACACTCTGATTTAAGCACCTGATTTCATTTCTGCTTGGCAGTCATGCTGCTTTATCTAATCTACATTAATCTTTTCTCTAATTTAGAGGGAGATTTGCTGCTGCAAAGGCAGCTCCAAGCAATGAATGAGGGGCTGGAGCTGCATTGCCCCCTGAATGACAGCTGTCAAGAGATTTGTCACCAACACCAGCCAGCCCAAAGAGTTTCCAAACACCTTTCATTGAGCAGAAAGTTGTCTGGTAGGACAGCTTTAATGATGGAAAAAAAGATTTGATTTGGCTTCTATATTAAGTCCATGATAGTGTTAATCCCATAAAAATATAAAACCTCCACAATTTCTCTCTAATAATTGTAAACACTGCTTCCTTTGTCAACTTTTTGATTCATTGGAACTTATTATAGAGCTAGACTTTATTGTATTTGCTTATGATACCACAGTAATCTTTTCCCAGGCTTTCACTTTATTTTGTTACATTTATCTAGCAAGCCAGATTCACACTCCCACAGTAACCATATGGAGAAAAGCCACAAAAGCTGTTAAGTACATTTAATTACTGTTTTGATGAGCTCATATTTTAATTATGTTTATTGATTCTGTGTGTGTTGAAATAGTTTTAGCATTTCAAGAAAAAAAAATGGAATCAATATACTGTAATTACTGGGCATTTTATAATTTTTATATGTAATTAAAACTTTCATATAATATTTTTAACACTTTTTGCTAATCCTTCAGCTGTGATTGGCTGCATTTCCTCTATGTTTAGGTGAGATTTAATTTTTGTTCTTTTACAATGTGAAGCTAAGTTCAGGACTAAACATAATTTCCATTATTTCCTCTTGGACCTTCTTAGGAAGTTAAAAAGAGCATGAATATTGTATTTGCAAACACATCCCCAGTGGTGACACATGGATACATCTTCCACTTGGAGCTGTCATGATGGGACTTCCCATCATTGTGTAACAACTTGATGGGCAAGACAGCTAAAAAAGGGGAGTCTTCTCTGTCCTGTTTCATTACAACAGCTGGAATTTTATCTAAAATGGTAAAATATATTTTTGGACTTTAAAAAATACATACACTTCTAGTCAGGTAAAAAATAAAACAAAACATTAACATTTAAAGCTGTTGCCCGACTTTTAAATGACATTTTTGCTTGGGTAGATCTATACTTCTGGATTATTAAAAATGGTAAAACAGATGTAAATGTATGGGGATCTGATCCTCTAGTGATATAATGGAAAATTTTTTGTTTCCTGGCTAAAGAAAATGCCTTTGAACACAAAGGCCAAAAGCAGGTATGACCACACACCTGGCTGGAAGTTAGCAGTAACAGGGCTGATATCTCTATGATGTGTTTGAATTTTGAAATTCCAGATACCCCACTTGGTGAAAATTCCATCCTCAGGGGAGCTTTGATATTTGCAGCCATGAGAGGGTGAGCCTCAGACCTTCGTCTTTTAACTTATTTCTGGGATTTAATTTTGATTGTATTAAAAGCAAGAAGCAGGGTCATACCTCTCATTCATTAAATCAGGTTTTATTTATTTGCACTTTTGAATACCACATGGAAAAAATAAAGAAAATATAAAGAAAAAAGTCACCTCCTTGTATTTTAAGACTTTGATTATAGAAGCATAATTTCCACCTTCTCAGGATACTTTTGAGTATCTGACAATATGCTAGCAGGCCACTCTGTGCCCCTCACAGTCAAACTGGATTTGTTTCATGAAGAGTTATTCTTGAAGTATTGCACCCTTGGCTCTCAGTCTCCATCTTAAATTACCAAAGAGAAAGGAATATCTTTTCTGTGGAGCTCATCTTCACTTGGCCCTGGGCACACAACCTTAGCAGGGCTGGAAACTGGGTGCTGGCTGAGGAAAAAGAAAGGACTTCACCTATTTTAGGACTGGATATTACCTGAAGGTCATGAGATTGCTGTGAGAAGGGGCAGAACGTGTGACTCTGGGGACAAAAAGAGGTATCAAGAGCTGAAAGAGAATATTTATGGGAAAAAATCCCCATGTGATAGCAACAAATAGATCAACCTGAAAGAGAAGGAGAAAGGATAGATAGGAAGAAAACAGAAACAACACACAACTGTCTATTTGGAATGAGATGGGCCATGATTAGAGAAGTTCATGTGTCACCTTGACCCCAGAGAAAAGTCAGTGGAGGAGGAGGGGCAGGCAGGGAGAAGGGAGGCACAGAAAGGTGGGAGCCTCATTTGCCCCATTTGGGAGCATTTACCAGGAGTAAATTTACCATTTAGCTGGTTCTGGCCAAATACCCCAGTACAATCTGGGAGGCATTTCCAGGAGTCAGAGCTTTGGACTCTGCAGAAGGTGCTCCAGAGCCTCCTCTGTCTTTACAAAAGAGATTTCAGGGAGTTTCCAAAGCAGGCTGTGGTGTCCTGCTGCAGCAGTGGACAGCAGGAGGGATGGGCATGGAATTCTCCAGCTGGAGCTGCTGCTGCTGGTACCTGCATTTCCCTGCTCACCCACAGCCAATGTGAATAATTTCCTTCAGTGTGAGCCATGATTTCATCAACCCTCAATGCATTTTATAGGCAGACTAATTTCTGTGTGTATTTATAGACATTTTCTTTCATGCTGTCTGCAGCATAATTCAAGTATATTTGTTTCCTTTGTTTCTGACTCCAGTTTTCTTCTGCCATCATTTAGTAACACAGTTTTCTCTCAACATAAAACACATGGTGCACATTTAAATATGAAACTCTGATCAAATAGATACACCTGGGAAAAGGAAATGGGAGAAAAGTTATGCAGTCCTAGTTACTCCCTACCACCATGCAGAGCTCTCCAGGATAAAGGCTCAAATTCTCTGAAAATACACTACTATTAAACCTATCTCATTCTCCTGAATTTGGAGGAAATATTTATGTTTTCTACCATGAAAAAGACAATCCTCCATCAGGAAGGACTCTTTGCTGTCTGTTTACTTCTTCAGCAGTGGAGAGGACATGCAGGAGGATTTGTGAGGGTATCATGCCTGATTAATTTAAGCACACATTATTCACTGAAAGAAAAGATTGAAGATTTTTGGGTGGAAGTGGTGAAGTGATTGATTAGAGTAAGAGCTGTCACCTCCATCAGTTAGGATCAGTGTCAGCCATAACCTTGAATTGCTTGCTTAACTAGGTGCAACAACATTATTGTTGCTTCAAGATAATTTCTTGGGGTTTTTAGCACGAAGCATAATAAAAATACTTCAGAGAGACTGCTTTGCAGTCCTGGGCAAATGCATGCAAACAGTTTTCAAAGGATTTATTATTCCCCCACTAGGCTGTCAGAGCTCCTCCAAAAATGTTTCTCTCTAAGGGATAAATACTCATTTATAAACTTCATTGCAACTCTGTATAATTTGCCTGAGAAGCCAGAATAGGTCCTGCAGCTCTGGTGCAACTCCAGACAACCTCGTACATAATTTTCAAGAGAGCAGCTACATATCAGAAAATCTTTTGAATGTTGGTAAATGTGTAAATGTACCACATATGTTTCTCAGGGTAGTAACTCAGCTGTTTCATTTCTCTCTTTTGCTCAATATTCAGCCCCTTGAGAGTTCCGACCCTGGCTCCAGTTTGGCAGTTTCACACACATAAAAGTCTTGTTCGTGCAAGTTTTGTGAGCCACCAGACAAAAATAAGAATTTTTTTTTTTTTTTGCTGACTTTTTTTTTTTTTTTTTTTTTTTTTTGCACTGCAAGTCTAAATCAGAAAACCACAATTGTGTATGCAAAACATAATCAGGCCCAGCAGCACCCAGGAGGTAAATTTAGGGCTTCTCTTTCCCTAACATATCTTCCTCTCTAAGATCTAAGGTCAATTAGAACTAATCAGTTTAATAATTTCATCTCATCAACAATTTTATTTTATGGAAACACTGCAGCCAAAGATTTCAGGATTATTTAAAATAGCAGTACCTTTCTAGATCTGCTAAATATTTCTACACTGTGCCATCTTAAGAATTAAAGATTTTAGTTTAAATACATTTTACAAGGGCTACTCAGACTAGTCCTAATTTCTTGTTCACTATATTTTATTTATTTGCTATTGACAGAATAATTCAAATTTACTAATTGATACATTTAAAATAAGATCTGCTGCAGATCATTTTTTCAGGCCTGTGAACAGATTCCCAATATTTTGCTTTGTAAAACATTAAGAGTCACAGGCAGTTGCCTCTCCTTAATTATTTTAATAAGCTGAGAGCCCAAACTGAATGACAATCTGATTCTTTATGTATTACTTGCTGAGTGACCCTCATTTGAGGATTGTTACTGGGCAGAATTTTTTTTCTTCACTTGGCTTATCCATAGAAAGTAATTTTGGTGGGTTACAAAACAAAAGGAAAAGACAGGAAAAGGAAAACCAACAAATGATGATGATGATGATTATTATTAATAATAATAATAATAATAAACCAAACCAACCTTAATTATGAAGAATGATATAAATTATAGCAAAAGTCTCTTGCTATAATTTATATGATTATGAGTCTGTAAAATTCAAAGGACAAGAAGAAAAGATGCAGCAAAGTCACCAAAGCAGTCCAGGCATCAGATGCTGCCCAAAACAGGTTCTCACACAGACACTGATGCCACTAAATCTCACAAGGAGTTGCACAACTATAGTAAATAAAAATTTCCTATAAAAGGGATTGCAAATGTTGTCAAATTAATCATACCAGACTGTCTCAACAACTGTGAGACCTCCCCATATCCTGACCATTTGTGTTTTGGTGAACAGCTCAGCTCTGAGCTTATGCCTGTCCATGCACATCAATCCCTTCTTCCTCCCCAGCATAAAAACCTTCTAAAGAGAGGTTGAGAATGGGGGGTGCTCCCTGCTCTCACTGCCTTTGGGGCACCTGTTTTACCAACTCTTTCCTTCAGTTTGCTGAGAATTTAAGTTCAGAGGAAAAAAAAAAAAAAAAGAGACCCATGAAGAAAACAACATGAAAAGTACAGGCCCAATTCCTGCCACATCAAATTTCACTGAATGCAGGGCCACAAGAAACATGTAAGAGCAGCAGAAGTGCTGGATTTCATTCTGCTCTGGTAGATTTATCTCTTGGTACATGCAATGCCTCGAAAAATTCATGTACCAAAGACTACCTTCAAAAGGACAGTGTAAAAGTGAAGGAAAATTCAAACTAATGAAAACTGACATGGAAGAGGTGGCTGATCACTTTTGCCATCCATCTGTTCACAGGCAGAAATAATTCCCCTTACCTGGGGGCATTTTCCTGTGTACCTCTCCTTGCCCTGCTCCTCCAGCCACTCTGAGCAGATCACTGGGGAAGGGGAAATCAGAGTGTTCCCCATCATAAGAAGAAATCAGAGAGGGTACAAAGTTTCACTTAGCTTTAGATTAGTCTAAATTAAATAGAGTGGCCTGGGGAGGGGTCTCAGCCTGCAGGGCAACCTGATAGTGAAGCTAGAATCACAGTCTATCTATGTTCTAAATTGATGGCAATGAAAATAATACTCTCCAGACACAAAAGTACACTTGTTTTCAGATTAATGCATCCTGAATGTGAGCTTTTCATCTCCTTTCTGAATGACTTAACGTGTGCTCGTTCGCCTTGGCCAGAAACTGAACTGCAGGTTCATTATTTGGAAATTTATTTGCACTGAAGTCCATAAGGCCACTGGCTTTGGAAGATGAAAACTGCTTTCCACAGGCTCTCATTTTGGGAAAAGCTGGTTGCCCTGGGTTGCCAAGTGCATTCCCAATGAGCTGCTCCATGTGCATGTTCTGTTTGGGCTGAAATTGAATACCAGACTGCTGCCAGGCTGATCCAAGGATCTCCAGAGGCTCCTTGTGAGGGTAAATGATGAATACGAAAAACAATTCCTGCTGCTCTGCATGTTCCCTCTTCTCAGAGGAGAGAATTCCTATCTCCATAACTGCCAGATCTCACACTCAGATCAATTAGTTCCTGGAGTGCACTGTCAATTAATATGTGTAATGGATGATAATTTCACAAATGCTTTAGCTTCATTTTGTGTTTTCCAAACTGCTATTAATACAGAGTTACATTGTTCTTTGATTAATAAAACAGCACATTTTTTTGTGCTTTCAGATATTGTCATTACAATCCTACAACTCTGTATTTTTCTCACTTATCTGTGGATAGAAGATGTAAAATAGAATAATGTTGTAAAATACATCTGTCAAGATGTGCTCAAAATTACTGTTCTTTCTGTAAATGGAGAATTATTGCACTAATTCAGACACAGATGCTTTGCTAGACTTAGCTTCAGTTCAACTTGCAATGGAATGGGATGCTGAAAAAATTAATTTAAAAGTGGAATTGAAAAGACAAAACAGCATCATCAGTTAATTCCAAAAGATATATTTTCTTACTGTCATAACATTTTCAGACATTCTGACAACACCTGACTTTGCCAAGCATTTCAATTCTGATAAATGATGTGTTCTGAGGGAGCATATCTTGTACCTGGCCCCCTCATAGCTCCTCCAGCCTGATGCAATTTTACATTTCTCTTCAACAATAGACTATTCAAATGAATGGGACTTAATTGCAATATGTTTTTCCCTGCTATTATGACCCTGCACAAGTAAGTGCATTAGTTTTGGCTGATAGAAACCCCCAAGCACATCCGGTATCAGCGCTGTCAAACCAGACCTGCTGTCCCTGGCCTTGTTCATTCACATTCCTTGGTCAAGCCACCTTCTTTTCCTGAGCACTAATTCATTATCTCCCTGCTATCTGTGCCTGTGGCTGTAACTCCATCCTGGAGAACACTAACTTCACATACTGAGAGCCACAGCAAAGCCCCACAAGTGCTTTTCCAGAGCCCTTGATACATGGCAGCCAAATCACTGACCCTGCCCACCCAAAATGTTCCTTTTGCTCCATAATTTCCCTGCAAGTGCCACTCCTGGATGTGCAAGACTGCTGTGCCATTTCCACACCCAGCTGGCTTTTGGAAATCCTGGCTTTTTAAACTCACTTTGGGACATGGAAAAAACCTGGCAAGTGATCGTTTTTTCCCCCCATGATTCCTACAGCGACAATGTGCACAGGATAAATTGAAGACTATTTGAAGAACTGAGAAAAACTCCTTTTCAGATCATGAATTCTGCCTCACAGTGGCATTGGTGTTCAGGCAAGGAAATGCAGTATCTGGGCTTGCATCAGTGAAAATCCTCACTAGCAGTAAGAAAATCTTGTGCAGGACAGGGATACAATGGCACAATGCAAATTCCTTTGCTGGTAAATCACAGAATATCATATTTTAAGGTCCCAAATGCTTCACAAAAATATGAGCTGAGAATATTTTAAGAGGTTTCTGTAAGCTATTAATTTATTGTGGTCTATTTAGTGATTGCCCTGCATTACAGGGCACATTTCACAGTTGTCTTGACTACAGACAAGTCAGGAAAAATAAACAGGCTTATTTTCATGCATTCATAAATAGAACACATCTAAATTTAGCTTAATAAGGGCTGTTTATTCAAGTATTAAAATGCTCAGAATGGAACACTTATAACCTAATAATCATGTAAAACTGTAGACCTCAAGGTTGCCTTGGCACGACTCTGGTTGGCCGCTCACTTTTGATTTTGCAAAGTGAGGTAAATTCACTCTGTTTTCTCATCTCTGTCACTGAAATCCTCTGACCAGAGCACACAGCCACATCTAAACCAAGGCTTTTGTGTTAAAGGTAAAACATGCAATATGAAATTAGCTAAAACTGGGGAAAAAACTCCATCAATAAACTGAAACCACATCATTTCCAATGGTATATTACCTCTGACTTGGGGAAAATGCAGGTGTGTATCCCCTCTCTTTGTGGGATTTTTGTCTGCTTGCCAGCATGGGCACTGGTGAGCCACTCTGAACTGAATGATCTTATCCAGTTAATTCTTTTAGACTTCATTTTAGCAAAATTTAAAATTAAAATTAGTCTCACAAATAAAAATGTTGGGATATTTGAATTCACTGGAGCTTTTGAACTCTGGTTAAATTTTAAAATCAATGCTGGTTAAACATGCATTATCATTTTACTTATGAATTACTTTTTAAAAATATTACAATATAGAAGAAATGTAGAGCTACACAGCCATCTAGCAAAATGAGATTCCCCAATCTAACAGTTATTTGACTGAGCTAATATTGAAACACTTAATAGCACTTAAACAAAAAATGTTCAAATTTCTTTAAAAAGCAGTACTCTGATCATGAGATTTAAATTATCATATTCATTAGAGAAATCCTGTGCTGTGAGCGAAATTCTAACATTGTAGTGAACCAAATTGACACACAGAAATATATTTGCCTTAAAAAGAAGATAGACACTAATGTGGGATATATTGGCACATGGAAATATTCTTTGTCAGGGCTACTGTATTTTTTTCCCCAGAGCAAGTTATCTTTTTTTTTTTTTTTTAATTGAAAAGACAATATTTTGAAAGAATGAAATAACAGGAGTTTCAAACCATGTCAGGAGCAGGCAGCAAAGAAAAGCATCTTCATTTTCACCCCGAAAAACGCGAGTGTTTATTTGTGAGCCCGCAGACCCAGAGCATCTAATTGATCCTACCTGGGAGACAGGGCCAGAATAAAGGGCCATTATGCTGGGATGAGATCTGCAATTGCCTTGAACTTGCCAGGAGTTCAGGTGTGGTGTCCCCGTGCCCCCAGCCCCGCAGGAATTCGCTCCCCGCGCTCCCGCATCTGCCTCGTGCAGCCCTTGTAGGCACCGGCTCCATTTCACCAGAATAACCTCGCCATTCATCCACACCCAGGTTCAAATTGTACTTTCTCTTAACACAACATTAACTCTCAAAGAGCTGGAAATTCAGTATTCTGTTCCCCGAGCTTGGATTCCAAATCAGTCACTGAGAACATTATATGAGCGGTAATCCCATTAAATATATCATCTTGCAAATATCTAAATCCAGTTAATTAACTTGTATTGCAAAAGAACCCCAAGATATAGTTTTCAGTGAGCAAACTTCCATTTTAGGTTTCTAATTATGTCAAAAAATAAGTTTCATATCTCCGTTTCACTTAAAAAGTTAGAGTAAAATCACCTAAAAATCTATAAGCATCAGCAAAACAATTGTTATACAAGTTTTAAAAACCTTTATTAAACTCTATTGTTGTGGAGAGATTATATACAGTAGAGGCCCCATGAATGTTGACAAACACTGTCTAAGAAATTTGAAAACATTTTGCACTTACTAACTACACAGGAACAAGTGACTGGACTGGAGATAAATGAGGTAATTTTTCAGATCATGCTGAATGCAGTATTGCAATTGCTCCACTTGGAAATCTGTTTGCTAAAGGCTGAAACTGGAGGAAGTTTCCCAGATTTTTTATTCTTTTAATGTTTCTGTATATGCCAGGCAATGTTGCAACACCACTTAAACCAATACTATGATTTTAAACAGAACTCCCACCAGTTTTAGGAAAAAAGGTCCAGGGCCTTTGTTTTCAAGTTGTGGATAATGGCAAAGATTTAAAAAATGGGGTAGAAGGGATAAGCTCTGCTGTCTTTTAAAGACTGACCACAACAGACAACACATTTGCCTATTAAAATAGAAAAAAGGATATTTTAGAAACAAATCAGCCACAGTATGTGGTTTGGTGTTTTATTAATTGAATTCTGCCCATATTAACAAGTATTACTACTTTTTTTCCATCAAATTATTCCTATTATGATTTCTCTTGTGAAAATTATGATTCATGTTTTATACTGAGTTGTGTAAACATGAAACAAAAGCAGTATGGAGTAAAACTAAAAAGAATTCTGAATTATTTCCCTCCAGTTTATCAGTACTTCAGGTCACAGCCCACTCACCAATTATCCAAATGGTACCCAGTCTCAAAAGAGTTATTAGCTACTTATTCATCAAGGAGGAGCTTCTGGGATTCACAAAACCTCCTTAGCCACATCCTCACTTTAAACTGCCATGAGCTGTATCAGCATTGCTGGCTGAGCATCACAAAAAGTCAGGGAAACAGGAATTGTGTTATTTTGGACCCATTTTGTGGAAATTCATCTCCTTCCTGGCTGCCCATTGTCCTTTTGCCTTTTTGTGTTCTGCTGCTGTGGTTTCTGATCTGCTGGCCTTGCTCAATTCCTTCTACTGAAAACTCATTTCTCCCAACATTTAAGACATCTGCCTCAGGGATAACTCAGAGCCCCAAGATTCCTTCCTCTAGGCACCTCTCCCTTTGTTTTGATGAAAGGCTTCTAATTTTGGATGTCCTGGAGCAGCCCCTGACTGGGGACATCTGATGGCAGAGCTCCAACCTACCTGAGTAACTCTGTACATGTGCAACCCCAAAGGTTCAAGTCCCCTGCTCTGGTTACCTTGAAGATGACATGATTTTGGTCCACACTGCCAGAACAGGCTCTGATCCCTCTGTCTGCTCCTGAAGAACAAAACATGAGCTAAAATCCATCCAGAACAGTGAGAAATCCACTGTTTGCCCTGGACAGAGCAAGTTTTAGACAAGGATGAGTCAACTTGGACCTGGGATCCAAAGTCTAGGACCTTTAAATAAACAGCAGCTGAAAACATCTGAGAGAATCTAATTTATAACACCTTGGGCTGTAGCTGCTCTTGATTTTGTATCCATTTTGGATACAGGAGTTGAACATCCAGCCCTCCAAAGTAAAGAGAAAGCCTTGAGGTTACGTTATAGCATCACCTGCAGATTGCAAGTTATACAAAATGCAAGTATTTTTCACCTCCTAGATTAAGCAGCTGCTTCAGGAGTTGAAAGTGACCTGGAGCAGCTCTGTTGTCTGCAGCCCAGTGTGTCATCTGCTCTTGGCTCCTTTCAATGATTTGGACAGCTCAGTGCCAGAAACTTCACCTCACATTTTCCAGTCAGGCAACTATTAGATCAACCATAAAGCACATTTCCATTCCCTTTTGGCTACCTTGAGAAACACACATCGTCATTTCTTCCTCTTTGGCCTCTGGCAAAGATGTGCAGTGGCCAGGTAATTTACTCTTCAGTATTGTTTACCACTTGAATTTAAAACAAATGACAAAAACTCTTGTGAATTTTCCAGAAATATCAGCAATATTATGACTTGACTATGAAATAAAATATGCACTTTTAGTTTGCCTAAATACCCAGCTGCATTGCCAGTGAAAGGGTTAATACCTGCATTTTACCCTTTTTGGATCAAGTTGTTGAAAGAGGGAAAGCTTCATGCACCATAGGAACCTGCACTAGTACCCTAATGACAGTATAATTAGAAGTATCATTGTGGTAATGATTCTTTTCATCTGGCAAAAGGCCTTCACAAAAAAAAAAAAAAGATCTCTTATTCACTTAGTTTCACCTGCCCATTTTCTTACCTCTGCAATGTTCCCTTTCTAGGTCAGCACCAGAAGTTAATACTGGGTGTTTGACAAGGCTTCAGACTTTGTGCTCATCAAACTAATTAAAGAGAAACACATCCAAAGCCTAGTGAATTATTTTACTTTTTAAAAATGCTGCCCATTCATCTTGTTTAAAGATTTACCTGGCTCAGTGGGTTTGATTAATGAAAAGGACAATGGGGCTCTTGTCAGTGTAACCTGCAGTCACTTGGTTCAGGGTCAGCAGGTTGAGGGAGAGGCCTCCATGTCTATATTTAGTCTCTCTCTACTTTAAAAATCCAAAGAATTGAAACGTTACTGATTTTATCATTATGCCACAGTTTGGAGGAAAAGATGAGAACTGTCTTGATCTCAAACTTCATTCAACTCTTTTCTGGTTTGTTCCAGTTAAATGGCACACAGCAGGTTCCCCTATGGCTGTTCTGGCTGTAGGATGACTTCATGACAACCCCAAAACCAAGTCTAAAAGTGGGGTATGGGCTTCAAGTGGGCTTAGAATATAAACTCTTTTTTATTGCTACTGGGAAAAATTTACACCAATATATATGTTAGCATAAACTCTGAAGGGACAAAGGAAAAGCAAACCAAAAAGGAGGAGATATGGTACATATTTAAATGCCAGTGAGGTTATAAAATAATCATAAATGCCTTGATCCTGTAAACATTTTGGCATACAATGAGCAATAGCAACACAAATGCTCCTATTAATAAATTGGAGCTTTGAATCTGCCATAAATTGGAAACCAGACAAAAAGCCACATTCTCATACTTCCATAAACAGCAATAAACAAGATTTCTGCTACAAGTCAGAGTGGTCCCCTTTGTTTCAAGAGAAGGATGGAGCCTCCAGCTGACTCACTGACCTCGTGTCCCGGTCCCTGTCCCTGTCCCTGTCCCTCTCCTGTGTTGGGAAGGGCTCAGTGTTTGTCCCTGTCCCTGTCCCTGTGTTGGGAAGGGCTGAGTGTTTGTCCCTGTCCCTGTCCCTGTGTTGGGAAGGGCTCAGTGTTTGTCCCTGTCCCTGTCCCTGTGTTGGGAAGGGCTGGGTGTTTGTCCCTGTCCCTGTCCCTGTCCCTGTCCCTGTCCCTGTGTTGGGAAGGGCTCAATGTTTGTCCCTGTCCCTGTCCCTGTCCCTGTGTTGGAAAGGGCTGAGTGTTTGTCCCTGTCCCTGTCCCTGTCCCTGTCCCTGTCCCTCTCCTGTGTTGGGAAGGGCTCAGTGTTTGTCCCTGTCCCTGTCCCTGTCCCTGTGTTGGGAAGGGCTCAGTGTTTGTCCCTGTCCCTGTCCCTGTGTTGGGAAGGGCTCAGTGTTTTCCCTCTGCTGCTGGGAGCTGCTGGCTCCCTGTGTCACAGGCAGGGAGCAGGGAAGGACCCGGCAGGGATTATAATCTGCCCTCTAGTGATTCATACAGTTAACATTTGGCAACATTTAACATTATTTATGCATTACATAATTACACGTTCATTACATAATCGTTTCATTATGCAACACTGACTGTGCTCCTGCTTTACACCTTTCCAAGAGGTTCTTGAACGCAATCAATGGACTGAGCATCCAGCAGATTGCTGATAATGATGGGCTGTGATCATTAATAACTCTTTCTACTGATAGGTTTATAGGTATATGAGACACAAATCATGCCTATCGTCCTGGGACAGCTACTGTTGCACGAAGCCATCTGCAAGCACAGACTGAGGTTGTGCAAAACAACATCCAGTTGCTTCACTTCAGTGCCTGGGGCCAGTGTTTTCAGTTGTGCTCTTGAGCAATAATGCCCAGATCCTCTCCTGAGAGGCAGAGTCAGATTTTCTGACCAGTTTAATGAAGCAGGGCTGAAACACACCTTGGCATCTTTGGCCACCGAGGTGTTTGTGGTTTGGAGGAAGGGTGTGGTCCCCAAGTTTTAGTCTTTAAGTACTCTTGGACAGGGAAAAGGCCTTTTTATGCATTACTGTACCTTGATTTTAAGACAGTCTTTGAGGTTCTTTATCAGGGATGAATTGCTTCATGCCAGAAAAGCCAACAGTGCCTCATGGCAGTGACCCACTGCCCTGTGACAAGGAGCCATGAGGAGCTTCCACTGTGATCCTGCTCATTCAGCTGGGCAAAAACAGGAGCTGAAGGCTCCTGAGGGCCTTGGTCCTTAGTTCTGTCTGTGATGTGCACAGGTCCCTGAGTAGAAATAGAACAAATCCTCAGGAGCACAACCAAAAGGAGCATTTTCCACTCCCAGCTGAACCCAGAGGAGCTGTGTCTGCCTTGGCCCAGGGTCCATCTCCCCCAGTCAGCTCTGACTGCATTCTCTCTCAGAACAGCTCTGAAAACCCACCCTCATTCAGCTTTATTCTTGCAAATAAAACATTTCTGGGCTGACTTGATCATTTTATCTTCCCTATCATCTGGGAAATGCATTTGGATAAAGGGACATTTATTGAACTGTCTTTTATCACACAAGTATTTCTACCAAAGAAAGATTTCTGAGATTCAAGTTTGTGTTTTTAAAGTGCAAAGTTCAAAGAAGTTTTATTGCCAGACTTTCACTTCTCAATAATTATGCCTTAATTGTTCTGCAAGTTTGTGTTACAATTTGTCATACATTTGATGAATTAGCACCAAAAATCCACCTTCCTTCTGCTTAATAAATAGAGAAGTTGTATTTTAAATGTTGCTTTTTAAATGCAGCCGTGCTCTAGCATTCTCTCTAGGTTTTTAAATAGGTAAATACTACACTGGGCTGTTTGCAAGGAAAAAAAAAAAAAGATTAAAGAGAGATGAGATTGTTGGGGGAAAGAAAAGTGTCATCTTTTCCACATAGCAAGTCAGATAGCAAATATAGTCAGCTAAGTAAAAGGAGAACAGACACTGAACTCAATTTTTATTGTATTATATTTGAAATACCACTTCATTCCCATGAGAGAATTTTGAGCAATCTTTCACACTATACTTCTGCAAGAGCCATTTGAAGCCATGCTGCCTATGGCTTTTCAAGACCTAAATTTCCAGCATAGGGAGGTAAATTTTTCCAGTACATCATCAGTCAGAGTGCACCCACCCACTGAATCCTGAACATTTCCTGCAACAGCTTTGAGATAAAGATTTCCTGATACCTGCAAGCCCTGTAAGAATAATATTGTTTACAAATGACAAATTCTGGTGCCTGATAATTCAGGCAATGCTGTGTTAGATCTTCCTTCTCTACATAGTTCCATGTTTCCAGGTGTTAGGCTTCCCATTATTTAAGTGCAGGTAGGAAAGCAAGACAATAAATATTCATAAAATTTTAGACATTCTCCAAAGGGTTGTTTGAGTTAACACAGGCCATAAAGCTCTTTCTTTTATTAGGTCTGAAAATGATAGTTATTTCAAGGAAATTATGTCACCGCTTAAAATATTTTACCAGAAGAAACTGCTTTAACACCATACCTTTAAACCACCAAGAAAGAAATTCCAGAGAGCTTCCTCTATGCCACAGCCTCCTGACAACTCTTGTTAGTGTTGCAAGGCAATGCAGGTAAAACCAGGAGTAATCTTCCATCCTGGGTCAAGCACACCAAGGCCATCAACATTATTTTTGCTCAGGAACTGCTGCAGATGATGTGTTCCAAAGCTGCTGGGTGATTTGCCATATCACTGCTCGCCCTCCTCTTGAAGTCCTTTGCCACCTTTCATCTGTTTTATGAACTCTGGAGTACTCTGAAGGCCAGCTCACCTCCAGAACAAAGACCAAGGAGAGGGGAGACACTGCATGGGACTGGTGACTCGAGACTGGACAAAGAGCAGGGGTCAGGAAGCAGAAATCACAATTAATGTGTTCCTGCTCTTGCTAAGATGTGGGTGTGAAACCAGAATCAATCTCCCTGGGCTTGGATGCAGAATGGCCTCCAGCTCCTGCTAGAATTTTGGGTCTGTGACAAACACTTGCAGAGTGTATTTGTTTGAAGTCTGCAGATCAAAGTCAGAGCATAAACCACTCTGTTGCTTATACCTTCACAAAATTCCCAAGCTACTGAAGAATCCACATGGCTGGTGCAAGAAGAAAAATAATTCTCTGAAACAGCTAAATGGTGTGTCTGTACCTCAGGACTTCACACTGACATATATAGATGTAACTTACCTGTACAGCTTTACAACACCAGCAAGGACTGCTCACCTCTTGGTGGAAGATTCCTGCTATACATGTGCATTTTAATAACAAATAAATGGCACCAAAATGCACTGCTATCCATGTTTCTGACCTCTCAGGATAGGGTCAGGAATCAGCTAGACTGCATAGGATATTAGCTAATTAAGAAGTGTAAAGGGACATTCATTCTGTGTGGTATATTATAATATATATTTTCTGAGCAGGGGAATTTAACTGAACCTCTTTATCTACTATCATAAAATACTCTAAATTAGCAAATAAATTCTGCAGCAGAGAATATTTACAGCATGTCTGTTCAAGTACACCATCAAAATTGTTGGTGACACACTGGTTGTGGTACAGCTGATGGTTTGCCTTTCTGACTTTTGCTGGTTCCTTCAACACACTCTGCAGGCCCCAGATGTTCAGTCTAACAACTCACAGGCCTTATTTGTGTTACAAGCCCACTCACTCTTCAGGATGGTTGTGCTTATTCCTGTAACGACAAAGTAGGTATTTCTTTCAATAACATTCACTTGCCATTAGAAAAATATCCTAATTATGAATTCAGAAGTGACAGATTGTGAGATTCAGTTTGCAAAGATGATGTCACTGGTGGGGAATTGGTGGGTAACCTCCAATTACCTCCTTGAATAAAGACATCAGTGTTGTATCTCGAGAAATAATGGCTAATGATATGTCTTCCAAAAGGAAATAGTGTTATTAATTACCTTACTGTGAACACACCACTTATTGACAGCTTTGAAGGCCATTCATCCAATTAAGTATAATGACTAAAAGCTTCATTTGGCCTTCATGGTTATACAGATGGGCTAAGAACAGAGAGCAAGATTCTGATTTCATTTATAACCTTCATAAATATTCAGAGAAAGTCACAAACGCCCATGGAGCTCCCCTGGTTTCTATTGCTGTGATTAGAGTCAGACTGTGGCAGGTAATGATGGCATAGAAAGTGCTGTAAATTGATACCTCTAATACCTTGAAGACTTATTGTTGTGCAATAATACAATCTGTCATCTCTTCTGATTGTTACTAAGCACTTTGCTTCCAAGTACTTTCCTATCAACATTTAGAGGGTTTTGCTTTCCCCAGCTATCGTCCAGGCCTGCTTACATTTCAGTGACAGATGATTTAGCTGAAAACACCTCCTCGTATAAGTTACTCCTTACTAACTGCTATTTCCGCATTTTTCCCTCAGATTAATCCAACAATCATTCTAAAAATCATTCATTGGCAGTATACTTGCCCTCAGTTCTACAGATCTGCTTCTGATTGCATTCACACGCTGTTGTTACGAGTAACGCGACCGAAGCCAACAGAATTTCCTTGGAGAACAGAATCCAGCCTTGTGTATAAAGGATCATTTTCATGGGCCCATCTAGGCATCTCTAAAGTCCTCATTAACGTGGCATTTTGCTGATTAATTATTTTGAAGGGTGGCAGGACAAATCTTTGTGCACAGCACAGCTCAGGTGTGTCCCTAGGACAGCAGTGTGGCTGCTCACGTCGCTTCTGCCTCCACTGGCTTTTATCTCTGAGCAGCAACAGGTTGCTAATGACACGTGGTTATCATTTTCACATTTTGGAACATCAAAAATTCTGGCAGACGAAGGTGGCAACAGTTTGCAAGCACTCAGGTAGAACATCAAAGACCTTACTAAAGGTTTAATACACACCAGCACCAGCAACAGTTTTAGATCTACCTGTACCACGGGTCTAATCGCTCAGAAATCTGATACTGATGCTCACATGACATCCAAGAATTGCTTTTTTTGTTAAATGGAAAGCAACATTACAGCCAAATGGCAAAGTGTCTGCAAGTGCTTTGTTTCTATGCAACACTGAGGAGCCAAGAAACTCACAACCTTGTAACAGCTGACATTGTAGAATAACTTAATGCTGCCAACAGGTCTTGAGAGAATGCAGAATTATATGTAAATATATCAAGTAAATGTTTTTAAGCGATAGGTCTTCACCTTGTGCAAACAAGTTGCAACAGCAGTATTTATCAAAAGGGTGCCTGATGCAAAGAAGTCAGATTAATTGTTTATGCAGAGAAGCATTCAGTCTGCATTGCAATGAGTGCAAGCACAGAAAAGAAATGTTTCTAGAAACCACCTCCTTCACAGCAACAACTGTGAAAGAAGTAAACATGGTGGCAGCAATTTTAAGCATGATTTTAATACCTTCTGCCACTTTGCATCAGCTGTGTTCATATGCATTGGGTATACTTAGAGCTGACAATGAATAATTGCTGCTAAGCAGGTCAGAAATGTGACCACTTTGTAGATAAGCCTCACACCAGAAGGCACCAAATTGTGGAAAAACACACCCTTGCCTGAGTAGGCCTGGAAATCTCTCAACTCAGGGACAAAATTCTTTTTTTTGAGCTTGAAGCCAGTAGATATGAATCTATTTCTGCTGTGTGAAATTATTTCTACTGTTAATGTCTCATATTGTGGCAGAAAATGTTACCTGCAAGATGGGCAAGGATCCCAAGGACTGGCCCACTTTGCTATTCCTGGCTACTCTTCAGAAGCTGCATCTGGCCCCAGAATTTCCAAGGCAGGGAAACCACTTCTGCTGGTAAGTTAATGGGATGTGGGGATGGATAATCAAGACACAAATAAAACACAAAGGAGGCAGATGGACCCAAGTGAGAGTCTGGATGCTGGAGCCTTGCAGTGCTGCAGGGCTGGTTCCACAGCAGGGCTTTGCAACCTGGCCAGCCTGGCTGGAGATCCACACTCAGCTCTGCTGCCAGAATTCAGGGTTTGTTTGTCTGAGACATCTTCATTTATGAAAGCAGGAGAGAATGTCTACCCTGAAACCTTCCCTGAGATTTGAAACTAATTAAGCAACAGACCTGTCAAGTGAGTTCACTGCCATGTGCCAAACATCCACAAGGTACAGTGACTGCACAGTGCTGAGACATCCTCCAGCCCTGAGTGAAGCTCCACAATGGATCTTGGACACCAAAACCAGGCAGGGACAAATGAGACATCACCAATGAGACACTGACAGCTGAAAAATGGGTTTAATCAGCATGACTGACCCCCCAGGGCAAGCAGAAATGTCCTGACCTCTCCTGTGTTATCCTGGTGCCCCAACTCTTCCCACTCAGGAATATCAGGGAAACTGAGGAAAGCACCAAAAACATCTTTTCATCAACACTTTGCCACTTTCAGCATTTACTTCTCTGATTCTCTGTTTAACCCAGAGCCAAACAAAACCAATGACACCACTCCTCATCTTAAACATTATCACTGGATGGCAAAGCTCACACCTTGTTGGGAGATGTAAATTTTAACCATCCTGGAGAAAACTTGAAGAGGACAAGGTCGCTGTGCTCCATAACTCATGCCCTTAGCAAAACTGTCTCTTGGTCCTGAAATTGGTTACATGTCAGTAGCTACACATAATGAGGAAAAAAGGTTCAAAATCCCATAAAATCACTAGGGGAACAGCTTCAAATGGACCATGTCACATAAAAAGAAAATCAAAACTTATTCACAAAATGTAAAAAAAAAAAATTTCCAACAAGGCCTCTGATTATGACAGCTGCCATGATGAGTAAAATAAATGAATATTGCCAATTAAGATCTAATTTCTCTACAGTATCTTAATACAGGGCCTCATTTTATAAACCTTTTTAATATTGAAATAGTAGTGCCAATTTCATGTTTTTGGGTTTTTGGTTTTTTTTTGTTATTAAAGGTAATAATATAAAGTAAATAGTTAAATAGTAGTATAAAGTAAATAGTTAAAAGTAATAAATAAAAGCTTTTTTCAATAGTAGAATTTAAAGTTAGCAAATACATGACAAAATTTAGGGCTGATTCCACAGTACAAAGAGAAGAGTGTAATAAATTTTTATGTTCCACAATCCAGAATATTAAGGCAGGCTTTATGTAGGTTTTCAATTTCTTAAACCAAGTCACTATCAAAGTGCCTTTGTAGCAAAAAGGGATGGATTTGAAGAAAATATTTTAAGTGCCAATGTGCATGAAGAAGAAATCATTGATAACAGCAATGCTGCCAACTAAAAATCACTCAACTCAGTCTCTATGCACAAAGACCTCCATCTAAAAATAAAGTTAGAAGCAAAGCATAGGAGAAAGAATCACATTTCATCTTATACCAGTGCATGGCATATTTATCATCTATGGCAGGTGTTAAAGTGTGGCTGAAACAATAGTGTTGAAAAGATATTCCAATAAATTATCTCTACTGCATCTCTGAGGCAGAAATTAAAATGAAAAAAGAGAGGCAAAATTAAAAAATTTGTCAGAAACACATTAAAAATAAAATCAAATCAGTGTTCTGTTTAATGTTCTTGCCCTGAGAAAATCTCCCAGTGGAGTCAATGAGAGATTATCTTGGGCAGGGAGTACTGAGCTGGCCTTAACACATTAAAAGATAAATCATATATAGCTGATGCAAGTCAGGGGAAGGGGGGAAATGTTACGGGAAATGTTTATCTTTTCCAAATCTTTCTCGAGGGCAGTGTTAAAAAAAGGTTCATGTGATTGAAGCATAATGTCATTACTTGCCAGAGGAAATACAGGATGTTAAGAGGCTGATTAACCTGCCTTCACAGCACAAGCACGTGAACCTAAATTTGTATCATATTAACTTTTTGTCTTCTGAAGTTCTCCAAGTGCAAACAGGTAAACACAAATGGGGTGAGATGGGAGCTGTGGGACACATTTACAGCCAGAGCTCAGAACTTCCTGCAAATGCAAGGAGGGTCAGCTCCAGGAATTTCATTTAGATCCTTGCTCAGCTAAAGGTAACTGGGGGCAAATTGTGGCCCCTTCAGTCAGAGAAACCTCAGAGCAATATTGCTTTGTCAGCATTGCTTGGGCTTGCACTGAACTTCTTGATGTGAGAACAGAAGCTGATCTAAAGCATGCACATTTATAATCTGCTCTCTATGAACTGTGTATTTAATTTTTTAATGCTCCAGGATAGACCTACTGCTAAATAACTCTTTTTTCTGCTTTGTAACTAACACTTTTCTTCGGTTTACAAAACAAAGTTCTC